>MZZL01000400.1:64910-102518 GCA_002749535.1 Apophysomyces variabilis | reverse complement strand
TTTTTTTTTTTTTTTTTTTTTTTTTTTTTTTTTTTTCAATGAAGCTAAATAGCGGACGCAATTTCCGCATGTAAATGTTGCTTTGCACCTTACGTCAAAAACCGCCGTGTAGTTATCACTCTTACATACCGTTAAAAGGACGTGCCAATGCTATTCCATATACAATTGTTTTTCAGACCTGCAGAGAGAGTGGAGGTATCTGGTTGGCACACATTCGGAGTAGCAGTCGCGATAGCACGCTGAACTGTAGAACGAGACACAAAAAGTAGTTGGATCTAGTCATCTACGGGAATTCGTCAATTTTAAGAATATAGTTTGTCCTCGTTACAGCAAAGCCTCGCAATCAAGATAAAGTTTTGCTCCATGAGAAGCTAAAGCGCTCCATAACAGACCCTGTTACGGTAATGTGAACTTTGGGAAATTACAGCATATAGCACCGCGATGATCAAGCGTAATTGCCAACGTTTTGGAAATGAGAAGTCAATGCAAAGATATTGCTGCGTGTTCATATATTATAGATACGATCATTTAAACCTTAGCAAAATAAGGTTTTTTTTGGTTACTTTGAATGGCTGCTAGAGGGGAGATTTGGTGAGATCATGGCAATGCGATCCAGCCAATGTCGAGGATATCTAACTCCCTTTAAGCGCGAAACAAGCACACCAATCGCTATTCTGGCTTTTGTAAGCACGCTGAGATGTACTAGCAGTTATGCAAAAACCACCGGTAATCCAAGTATAATGCTAGTTAATCGCGTCATTCCTGCAACCAAACTGTCTGGACACATGAACATCTAATTTCAGCCAATATTTTTGTAGCATTTTAAGTCACCTGCGTTATGTGATGAAAGTTCGTCGTGAGAGGGCTTAGACAAGCTCGAATCGCGATGTTGCCATAGCGAGAGCATTACACTCCGTTTAACCATTGCATAATGTAACCAGCAAAGCAACGTGCGTGAGAAGATGACAAATAAAGGGTTCATGGAAAAAAAATGACACGCTTTCGGGGGGAGATTCATTGGGCTCTACGTGTTATGCTCTGTTCCACTTTGCAAGTGTAATGACTATCGAAATAGTGTTGTACTATGGAGAATATAACTACTGAATATTTTATCCGTGCATTTATTTGCGCTATATCTATGGACATCTGAATCTGTGGCAATCGCTCTAGAGAAGTGATTCATGGTATACAGAGTATGTCGCCTTTCTTAAAACATAGTTTTGGATGCCTTCGACTATTGTCCGTTTCTTGGCAAACTAGTCCCGCATTAAATGAACCTTAACATATCCAAGGCTCGTATTTTGTGTTTAACAGTGATGACAAAGTGGCAAACTCTGTGCTCAAAGAATCGATTCCTTAAAGAAGAGAAAGACGAAAAAGTCTCTTCTTTTTCCGCACGCGTCTTTGCCTACTACGTTGAGTTATTGCAAAGAACGACTACGCTAATAATGATACACATGGCTTTGCCGTCATACGCTAACTTAGAAGGAAGAACTGTACTAGACGCTTTGATCTGTTTAATAGCAATTGAATAAGATATTCTCGTGATTAGTAGTAACACGCACAAAAATCGTCTGAATAAGGGATCTGGATCGAGATTTGTTGTGCTCTATGGAAATCATGGTACTACGCTTTGAAAAACATATAAATATTGCAGAAATCTTTCAAAGAAAAATTGCAACATCTTAGGAATCAATGAAGCTATTCAACTTATTCCTGCTTGTCGTACCTTTTGTCGTAACGTGTTCTGCGGTGGATGTGGAAGAAAAAGGCCGTTTCCGTTGCTGTGGCCCGATGGATACCGATTGTTGCGCTTGGTGTAGAGCTACGAACAAACAATGTTTCCTCGGCGGGACTGGCAGTACTGGCGATCCACTTTGCTCAAGATGCCAAGATCCTGACTACGACTACCGCGGTTGCAAGTATCTTGGCTGGGAGTGTTAATACTGTCAGGAACAATGATAGGTCTCATTATAAAGGTCGGAAAACGTAAAGACATTGTGTCACTTTTTATGCACCTCTCTCTATTTTTGCTTTATACACGTATTTCTGTTTACTTTGCTTCGCTGCAATAAACAATCATGACACACAAAGACAGAATCAACTCGTAGTAGTCAGATCACTTGCTGCCGTAGCATAGATGTAAGTTGAGGAACTTAGCAAGAGAATTTATTCGCGCTTGTTGGGCCTCTAAAATAGGCAATGACTACGTTCCTTCTTTCTCTATATCAATAGAGACGATATGTCTAAGATTGTGTCTGAACATCCCAGTCCAGTTGAACCCAAAGCGACCCTGCTAATTACGCTCTCTCTTCACTGGAATTTGAAGGATGAACGAGAATTGACTCGATTGTTCCTCATCTGTTCCAAGACTGCTGCCGGATTCGCATTAATGGAATATAGAATGCTCTTTTTATTCTCCTTATCAAGAAAATTTTGATGACCAGCTTGTCGGTGTTTCTGGAAAAACGGTATCAGGTGTTTTTTCCATACTGTTAAGCGCATCTTTGTGCCGTACGAACGTGGACCCCTAACTGTTTTGCAGCAGCAGAAGCGCTCAGACGTCTCCGAACAATGGCTTGAAAGTGTCACTTTGTCCTGATTTGTGTAGAGCGTATCGTTACGCTTATTCAGTGCTTCTCTAATATCACCTTTAGCGTCATCTTTTACACTATCTTCTGGTTCATTGTCTTACTTGCTGAGTCAATGTGACCAAGTACCATGTGTAGGAGCTCAATAATTCAAGGCAATACTGTTCCTCATCAGCAACATGATCGATACGCTCGTGCCTGCTACGCATGTCGACACCAGTTCCATTTCCATATTCGTATAAACATTGAATGCTCATTACAATAGATTTTCGGTTTAATTATGATACAAGAAGAAATGCCGAGAGAATAGCTCTGGTGCGCTCTATATAACGTATTAAAACGCCAAGACCTATACCACAACATATCCTGAAAGTATCATTTAAGATTAGGCACGACATGTAACGCCAAGGTTAAGCAAAGGAGCACTGAAAATGTCGTTTTGACCATTCTCATCGTATATATATGTTAATTTCTTATCGAAAACGAAAAGAAATAGCAGGGCAACAAGTATGAACTTGAATTCAACAAGTCATTTATACAAAGTCTCGGGTATCATTTTATTGTCTTATTCTTTTTTTCTTCTTTTGCTTTGAGCCCTATTACTTTGGTGTCAAATGATGTATACATCACGTTGATTTGAATTCCTCCTTATTCGCTCTCTTTCTTCAAATATTCTACAAACTAAGAAGTTGGAAATTGTCAGATAAGAAGTAGTTATTTCAAGCAATGATACTCGTACTTCATCAATAAGAATTGGCCAGGCACCTTCCGCATCATGAGTTTCCAGGTTGAAATTAGGTTGATTCGCAAAATCATAGAACTAGACGATAAAATGGAACGGCGCTTAAATAAAAAGCCATTTATGGAAAGGATTTCTTACCAAGTTCCAGGTATCACGCGATATAGCTTTCCCATGATTGTTCTTAAAACGAATGTCAACAGCAACGTACAAGACAGAGATGCGATCTTGTACTTACTTCTAAAAAGTGTATCCATTTTTCAAGGAACGGACACCGATCACTGAGCAACAATCGCCACAATTCAACCGCAGCAATCAATGCTTATATACCCACCAATTTAGTTATGTGCTATTGTCTGCCTTTGTTCTTCACTTACAGAGACTTTTCTGTCCTGCTTGTCTACCAAAGAGAAATGCATAGTTATATAGGGTATGAAAGTTTTCCTCGCTGTTAATGTCCGCTCGCAGTTGTCCAACAGCATTTCGTAGTTTCTCTATACTGTCACATCCAAGCTTGATACAGCCATTACAAAAATTTTCACGTTTAAATTCTCCCATACGCTCGGCTCCCAAACGATGGGAGATGATCAGAAATTCGATAGTTGTCGGATCGATGCCGAGATCTTCGCATAGTGACATACAACCCTCCACAGTAATTGTATCTTTTTCATCAGGATCTATGCAACAATATTTATTTTATACTGATATCCTCTTGTTTTCTTTGGTTTACATATTCTATCTCTCTTACCTTCATATTTCTCGAACATCTTTTGGATTTGTGAAGTTCGCAAGTTCGACGTGGCTACGTGTCTCGGTGATTCATAAAACGAGTTAAGTGCAACATTGAGATCCCAATCAGAATTGCGAAGTAGCTGCGCGGCTTCTCTTTCACTGGTTATGTACTGTGTCAACTCTCCTAACATGCTTGGTAACCCAAAAGCTTGTGCATTTACCTCAGCTGAGTAAATTCCATCAATTTTCTAAGTCTATCCGGATGCGCTCGTAATGATGATGACTAAGTATTCCATAATATCAACGTCCATATGTGCGTCCTATGTTTTTCTTTTTGGACAGTGTTGTCTTACTGAGGACATAGCTTAGCACTGTCGAAATGAAAAAATAACCGCGATTTTTTTGTGAGTATAGAAATTTGGACGATTTCAAACGACTGCGGGTTGGTCTCTTCAAAAAAGACAGAAGACACCTCATGACGTCAGTGTAACAATAATTATAGCGGGATTGTCTATTCCACAGCTTAAGGCTGTGATGATGTGGTTTACTATAATTCTCACCAGTTTGATCGATTCAATCAACATGCAGAAACGCGCTTCTTCTTTTTAGAATTATAACATACAGCGATTCAATCGATCACAATACAAATCGAAATTTTATTAAGGCAATTGACTGCTATCAGTATCAGACATGAAGTAGTCTTGTTCGTTAGACTTATTGTCAACAACAAGACAAAAAGCTTTAGGTTCCAGAACGAGCAACCGAGGAATTAGCTTTCCCAACAACTGCTTTTGCTTCGTTACTTGCTCTTTAGCACCCAGAATCATAGGAATCTGTTTATCCTGTAGTTGCATATCCGTACAGAACAGTGATCTCCGTAGGCATGCGGACCATTTGCGTGAAATGGTCCTCCCTGTCCTCAGGAAGGTGTAATCCAGCCTCTTGCAATATTTTCTCTCGTTACAAACACTTGCAATTCGTGCTTAGTTGGCAAGTTGTCTACGACTATTTTTTTTTTAACCTTGTATAATCTCTAATAAAAGCAAAATATAAAGAATTTTGGTCCCCGTTCCAGTCCTAATTATCTGATTTGCATTACCTGATCAAGTTTCGTACATCAGTAGAATTGGTCAATAGACTACCAAAATCGAGAGATACCAGGCAGATATCCTTTTTCATTGTGCCAATATAAGAAATCAAGTGTACACGAAAAGAAAATATCAATGTCTTTTTTTATTTATTGTCTTAGTTTTTGCCTTACCGTGCGTTGTCCCTTCGACGCCTACCAATTTTCGGAGAATCTTGCTTTCTTTACGGCTATCCCGTTCAGAAAACAATTGCGACGCAGAAGAACTTGTTGATACAAAAACCTTGCTTGTCAAAGACCTTTCCTTCAGTTTATCGATCATGCTCTGTAGAAGTCTAGCTCGGGTATCGGAGTCCTAAGGGCCAAGAGATTTCCTTGCATATCCAATGAATTTTTCAATAAGCACATGATATGCTGGCAAATATTTAGTGATTCTTCTGACCACATCACCTGTAAAAGCTGATTAAAATAAACTACATCTTGCAATACGTATTGCTTTTTTTCTGCTTACCAAGGTATTCCTTGTTCATGACATAGATAGATCGGTATGTGGCGGTAGTTTCGTCACCGTGTATGGGTCTTTTCTGAAATAATCAGCTTAAGTGAAATAAACATGTACAACAATCTCGAAAGATTTTATCCGTCTCCATATATCCTCATATCACAGGTATCATGCGGAGCAACCATGTAAAGTTAAGATTTTAAAAGAAGCATAGTATGCGAAACGGCAAGCGAATTAGGGGGAATTCAAAAATAAGCTCGTTTGTTACGCTTGCGTATTCTTTGTTCTGGTACACAAACACTGGTACAACTCTTGATAATTTAACCCTTGTTTATTTCAAGTTATTTCTCAGAACGGACGCCTTGGAGTAGATAAGGATTGACTGTGAATGTCAGAATCATAAAATTATTGCAGATATACAGTAAACGACAAATTTCTTTCATTTCTTTAAACATATCGTAAGTGTCTTTAAGCATATTAGGATGTCATATGTCTAATGCACCACGCTAGACATCTTCTTTCATATGTCTGAGAAGGAAAATCTTCGTATCAGCAGAAAAGGTCCCCCTACCAGACTGGTCAGGGTCTGGCGAACACAAAAAGCAACCGAAACAGAAAAAGACATCCATAGAAGAGGCAAAAAAGGCGTTACAGTTGGCTGTCGAGCAAATGTTGTCGAATGAGATCGATAAGCGATTAAAGTCAATGGTTAAAAGAAAACAGACGCTGGAGAATTCGTCATGGAACAGAATTTATGAAATAAACATTGGTGAACGTGTTCCCCGAGGTTTATTTGAGCAAGTTGACAAGTTGGGAGGGTTTTTCTTACGAACGGTCAGAAACACCGTCGGTCAAGGGCATGACGTTCATAAAGATTGGTTTTTATACGTGGCATGCTCATTCCCTGATCAAAGATTAGTAGCAGAAAATAAATTTAAACAATTACAAGAAGAGCATGAGAGAAAGGAGGTTCAAACTAAAGAAGAAATCGAAATTGAACGGCTACGTACTCGACCGACGATGGGGAAAAGATATGAGAGATGACCTTTCTTGCAGATGATCGTCAGACTTTTCAAGAAAAGATGGCTGCTACTGCTATGCAATTAACGGACTATGCAGTTGATATGATGACGGTTGTCAACGCTCTTATGCATGAGATTACAAACAAAGGCATCACTGTGGAGAAAACTAGCGGAGTTGAGATATCTTGAATCTGATCTTCTCGTATCCAAAAATGGACAATTTTTACTGAGTACGCAACAAATAATCTAGACAATGGCCTTTGTAATAGTAGTACAATACTTGTAGCACCTCTGCCACGCAATTTAGACAAACTGGGAAACAATGGCGATTTCCATAAGATGACTACCCATGAGCACTTGCAGTTCCTGCATATGTGCTTGTTTAGTCAGAGGCTTACTGCTACTTCTGCAGCAAGGCTTCCTGCGTGGAACAAGCTATTACCATCGCATCAACCTGGCTTTCCTTTTCCTGCTGGTTTGAGTTTAACGCTTATGGAGAAACTTCGTCAATTAGCTACGAACATCCAAAATATATGGCATGGGCGTGTCTATAGTCGTCCTTTAAATCAATTGATGCTTGTTTATCTGCGAACGCATCTTGCACCAAAGCGAGAAGCAAAATATAAGGAGATGACAGACCGTCGGGCAGAAGAAAAAAAGGAGAAAAAAGAATCACCCTTGTTCTTGCCAACACAGTGAACGCGTCGCCGGTTATACGGACTTTACAATGAAGATATTCCCTGTAATCAGCCCTGCACACATCCATTCGTTAGCAGTGGATCCTACTGTTTTTACCGGGTGATGACTACTACCATTGGAGGTTCCGCGTATACGCTAAATGGCAGTGATCCAGGCGATATCGTCGGCTGATATGGCGGTACACAGGAAGAGCGAGACTCTGGGATCGTTCTTGGATACAGAAAAGATACAAGATATCTGCAGCTCTTACGGTTTGGATTTTGACAATCATATTATTGTGAGCAATCACGGAATGATTCATTTGCAAGGCGTTCTGCAAGAAACGATTAAACCAGCTATTCCCTATTATGACATAAGAAAGAAGAAAGCAAGAAACTACAAAGAAAAAGCACCTACAAAAACTGCGTCGAAAAGAGACGAAGCCAAACACAGTTCCGTCAGCTATCCAGCAGGAGCTGGAAACTTATGATAGGAAGATAAAGGATTTGGAGAAACAGCTTCGATCCGAGAACAGTTCTTTACGAAGAGCGGTAAAACAGCTGCAGGAGTTCAAAGAAAGGCGTTCTTTTGTCTCCTGTCACGATAAACGGAGGTTATCCAATTAACTAAAGGCTCTCAAAAAGTCTCGGGCAACCACTTAGTTTCAGGTAAACTCGACAAGACTGACTTTGAAAGATATGCGTAACCAAAGATACACCCTTTGGGAGGTACGTGGAAAGAAAAGAAGTGCCGATCACTATAGTAACTACCTTCCATATTTCTAGAAAGCCCAAACGGATCCCAAAAATAAGAAGCCAAAGAAGAAATATGGTACAATCCACCAAATAGCCAATATCCGGCTTGCGAGAGGATGAAGAGTACATTGATCTTCAGAGTTTCATACACAGCATGGAAGCAAGTGGCAAAGAAGTCTCTTTCGGGGGCAAGGATTATGGTCTTGTCACAATGTCTACAACTGTCTCTTTGTCCAAACAGCAATGTTTGCAGATAATTGAAACATACAACAATTCTTCGTCTCTTAATAAAAAGGCAGAACATGAACAAACGATGAGAGAGCCAGCAGAGCAGATGATGAACACCGTATCGCCGAAGTGCCTACGCACTACTGCTTAAAAACTTAACCAGTCAGGGCTTGTTAGAAAATATCGAAAAAAGAGAAAGCGCCAGAAGCGCCAGAAGGTATATTTTGCTGGTTATATTCGCATACTTATATTAATGTTCCCTCTCTAGGCCCTGAAGCCAGATGTCAAGAACGCCGAAACCAAGCTCAGCAAAAATTCGGCCCACTCTTGCTACAAGTTCAAGTGAGATCTGGAGATGCCATCAGGTAAACGCATGGTTTGATTGTGCGCATTATGTCACCAATCCCTAATTGTAAGGAGCAGGTGGCAGTGGAGAGTCGCAAGATCCTTAGAGAATTTTATCAATCAAAGAGATCTCGGAAAGAAAGAAATACGATCAATCACTTCAGAAGTATCATATATAACAAATTCCCCTCGATTGAACGTCGATTCGTGAGTGGTGCTGATAAGCATTCCACTGTTATTTGCATCAGAAAGCTGGGCAGCGGTCTAGGTCGTGGATAGGCGGATATTCAAGAAGAGGTGGTGCACAGATCAGAAAGACATCGTCGTTACACTAGCGTTGTGATGACGGATAAATTCCGGACATCCAGACATGCTCCGTCTGTTTTTAACCTGTTGTAACGTCTAAAGGTAGACGTTATATTGACGGCAAGTGGAAGACCTTTAACCTCAATGGAGGTTCATTATGCATGAACCCGGGATGCGCATCGTTTGCCACTGGATCTAATACGAAGAACCGCAAAAACTTCTGATTTCATACGCGATCCGATGGAGCATGGTGAATAGTTTGGCTTTCCATTTAAAGCAAAAAGGGAATCGTCTTTTTTTAGTGAGCCAGTAGATCGACGGACAACGTAGCATCATTATCCCAGGATAGTAAATTCATAGATTGTCCTTCCTCTTCCTCCCGTTTGCCTTCTTTCCCCTTTTCCTTCGCTCGTTTCTCTCAAACAAAAAATACAGTAGAAACTCGCAGACAAATAGGTAAAAAGATAGGTCTGCAACAAAGTAGGTAATTGGCTGAATATATTCCTGTGGCTTAGTACATGAGAATTCATGGCATTCCCAACAGCGAAGATTCGCATATTCCTTTGCCCTCAAATCCATGTGAGACTTTTGGGAATTCAAAGCAGTTGGCGAGTATTGGCACCTTGGCCAGCCAAGACTATGGGGTCTTCTCATAGAATTGGTGTTGTAGGGTCATCCAACATTAGCCTGGTCTGATTCGTTATGCTAGAGTCACCATGGTGTTGAATGGATTCTGCGGTCAAGATAAGTTTACCACCTGGTTAGCCGTCCTGTAGCGTGGGACTGCTTGCCTGCCTTACTTTAAAAGTGGTGCTCGCATTTGTTACGCTTTCTTTCTGGTACCTTGCCGAGTATTGGCACCTTGGCCAGCCAAGACTATGGGGTCCTCTCATAGAATTGGTGTTGTAGGGTTATCCAACATTAGCCTGGTCTGATTCGTTATGCTAGAGTCACCATGGTGTTGAATGGATTCTGCGGCCAAGGTAAGTTTACCAACTGGTTAGCCGTCCTGTAGCGTGGGACTGCTTGCCTGCCTTACTTTAAAAGTGGTGCTCGCATTTGTTACGCTTTCTTTCTGGTACCTTGCCGAGTATTGGCACCTTGGCCAGCCAAGACTATGGGGTCCTCTCATAGAATTGGTGTTGTAGGGTTATCCAACATTAGCCTGGTCTGATTCGTTATGCTAGAGTCACCATGGTGTTGAATGGATTCTGCGGCCAAGGTAAGTTTACCAACTGGTTAGCCGTCCTGTAGCGTGGGACTGCTTGCCTGCCTTACTTTAAAAGTGGTGCTCGCATTTGTTACGCTTTCTTTCTGGTACCTTGCCGAGTATTGGCACCTTGGCCAGCCAAGACTATGGGGTCCTCTCATAGAATTGGTGTTGTAGGGTTATCCAACATTAGCCTGGTCTGATTCGTTATGCTAGAGTCACCATGGTGTTGAATGGATTCTGCGGCCAAGGTAAGTTTACCAACTGGTTAGCCGTCCTGTAGCGTGGGACTGCTTGCCTGCCTTACTTTAAAAGTGGTGCTCGCATTTGTTACACTTTTTGGTGCCCTGGTCTCATGATGGCTTGTGCGATACAGTGTTTTAGCAGCAGAGTAATTCTCAAATCTCGCTAATCTACGCGGTTTTTTCTAGGATATGCTATGGTATCCTGCACACTGTAACAACAGTGAAGCGAGTTTTTCTGACGCGGATGAAAACTATTTAGGTGAGTTGGACTATGGAACTACTTTTGCAGTACAAATGTTCTAGATAGGTAATGATCTGCTAAGTAGCAAGAATAAATCTCGATAGATGAAAAGCAAAACACACTGGTTAAAACCTATATATGACAACACAGCCCCATCGATGTGATCAAATGTGACAGCATAAAAGACCGTTTAAAAGTCTTAATATGGAAATATTATGCTCTGAAAACTTTGCCTTCTGTCTTCCTAATTACTTGTTTTTCTTTATAAAAGCTTAGTAGCCGCATATGCCACGAACCTGTCCTCACTGTCATTCCACAACGCATTTGCGAATTATCAGTACTGCTTGTCCATTCAATCCACTCAATCTTGCTATTGCTTGGGAGCAACAACTTCAACAATCTGAGCGAGATGAACAACTTTTGCCATTTGTCGTCATTAGTGCCCCGAGAGAGCAATATACAGATTATATATTCTGGAATAGTATTAGCAAATGTGAATATTGTTGCTAACTATTTCTTGATTTGTTATACAAAGCAGAACAGATCGTAAAGCCTAAAGAACGCAAATCTAACTCTACCAAACTGCCGCATCGCATCAATACTATTTAGTTTTCTTTTGCTCTAGCAATCTTTTGTCCACCATAGCAAACGTCATTTTATTACAATGCCTGATATTGTCCATAGTGCGCGGAACAACTCATTCTGGTCTCACTAGCCGATTGTTTTCGATGAACACAGTGAATGATGCCCAAAATTAAAGACGTGCATTTTACTAAATACCTGTCATTTGGGTTAATTTTCCTCACGTCGAAGATGCGGACCAGGATGGTAATGTTCATCCTCCAACTTTATCAATTCCAGAAGTGATCGCCCTCGCCGAAAGACGACAAACCTGAGATCCCCTGTGTCTTTTCCTTTTAAGGTACGTACAATGATATTGGTTTTTTCCAATGAATATGCGCATATTCATTGGAAAAAATCAATACCGGCAATATTCCTTCAGAACTATAAATTCAATTGCAAGTAGAACCAGCATAAAAAAATTAAACGACGATATCTGACGCGGACTAAGACTACAGATCACTTACTTTTACATGCTGCTGCTTCGCATCAAACATGACAGCTGGTGTTGATTATCCGAATTACGTACTTTGAACTGCTCGTTTCTGATCTAAATATGATGGCTTTTTTGCCATTGCTTTATTTCAGTTTTCTATGAGACTTTCACCAACTAGCTTTGATATCCATCTAGACTACATTGTCAGTATTGTTTTGTGAGTTGCTCCTAGGTTTGTGCTTGTAACTCTCCACTGTAAATCAAGGTCAGAGAATCGGGCTAAGGTGTGTATCAGTGGCGCATACGGGACCGAAAACAGAAAAGAAGTTTAGCTTTGAGCTTTCTATCCGATAATTCATGCTATGCAGCGGCATCGGTTTCAGAATTGTAAGTATCTTTTCTTCGTGTGTGGTCATTCTGTGAGTTAAAGAAAGAAAAGGATATCGCTAAGGATATCAACTTAGCAAATGTCTTTGTATCCTTCATAAAGATCTGGACAGTGATCCATTCTCATCAGGCCAAGGATGCGAAAGTTAAACAAAAAGAAAGAGCTCAAACATATGTGTAAAGCGAACCCTCTTGTCCATAAATACAGCAAAACAGATCGTTCCATTAAATAGAAAGGAAGTCGCATAAATTTTCCGAAACATGGAGGGCATTGATGATATTGTACTTTAGCATTGACTTATGCCCCTGGAAAGAGTATCAGACTCTGCCACGGGAATCAACTAGGTTTATGGCCAGGTGTGCGTTGGCAGCCAATGATATTTAAGCGGTAATAAGCTAAGCCGCTCTGATCGATTTCCTCCCCCCACACACAGCAGGCTGTTCCTTTGAAGAGGTCGACACGAGGGAAACTTTGCAACTTAAAGAGTAATAAAAGTTTCTTCCATGTATCGACGCGCTTTGAATGTTACTTCACCCTTGGCAAGAGCCCTGCAATACAGCGAATGGTCTCCTTGTGCACGTGTAGCATCCCATCGTTCCTACGTGGGCCTTGCATTCAATGAGTCTAAATCACAACCTGATGTTCCTACCGTCGACCGCTCATTAAAGTCATTCCAGCAAACATCGGTGGGCGTATCCGGAAGTACCATCTCTTCCATGGGAAAAGGTAACGGTAGTGACTCGGTTGTTTCCAGTATATAAAAGACGCATGCTTATCGAGACTATGCCAGCCGTTGAGACGGAAGATAAAACGGAGCCAGTATTTGAAATCGTTTCATCAGGAGTCGGTCAGTAGGATAACAGCAATAGGGACTCGAGAACTAAATGTGAAGATTATTTTTTGATTAGGATCGGCTCTTTTGGTCAAGGTAAGGGCATCCATAACAGAATCTAGTGATAGCATCCTCTTAAAATGGATTCTCCAAAAAGCTGCCTCCTGATGCAGAAATTACTGCAGCCACCGGCAGTGCCATTGCTGCTTCCAACAAGGTACAACTATACCAAAAAAGGATGAAACATTCTTTTTCTAGCCATAGCGTTCTTACCATGATGTTCTTATAGATTGCTTCTAAACTGACGCTGGATGGCACAGCTCTCAGAGCTGTTGGTAAAAGGCTGCTTGGCGATCCAATGTTCCAGCAAAAGGTAAAGCGAAGAAGAAATAGGGCAATGGAGGAACAAATGGATAACCATGAGAATTGAAAGTTTTATACAAGACATGCGGCTGGTGATCTTTTGCTTGCCCCACAGAGAATGGGAGAGATCGCTATTGTCAATCTCCGAGGCAGTGCAAAGTATGTGCTACGTCGAGATGCATTCTTAGCCAAAACGGAGAAGGTCACAATGGAGCTTGGTGTGGACGGTATCAAGGGTAAAGACACAGTGAGTAGCTGATTCTGAAGGACTATTCGAGACTGACGTGTAGCTCGAAGGGTCTGGTGAACAAG
The DNA here is from genome assembly GCA_002749535.1 of Apophysomyces variabilis. Taxonomy (NCBI): domain Eukaryota; kingdom Fungi; phylum Mucoromycota; class Mucoromycetes; order Mucorales; family Mucoraceae; genus Apophysomyces; species Apophysomyces variabilis. The sequence goes on along the minus strand of MZZL01000400.1, from coordinate 88,885 downwards.
ATTGTACATACTATCAGTGGCCCCGGCACCATTGCCATCTCGCATTACGGTGGATTATATCGCCTTTCTTTGGGCGCTGGAGAAGAATACTTGGCAAATCCCAGGTACAAAAACTGCTTTGACCCTCTTTTCTGAAGCAGTAATTCTGACGTACTGACTTATTTCATAAAAAGAAATCTGATTATGTGGGAAAGACGTACAACGCCCAGTAAACTACATCCTAAGAATCCCGTTGTCCCATCTCCCAGATCACCATGGAGAAAGTACAGCGTGGTAAAGAATATCGTCGACAGTCCGTCACTTCAACCTAAACTCCAGTATTTGGATGGTATGGCAAAAGCCCTCCGAAATTTTGTCGTCGGTGCTCCGGTAAGGATTAAAAACAGAGAAGTTGTTGAAGCTAACTCTTTAATAGGACTTCGTGCAACTCAGAGGTCCGGGCGACTTTTATTTGGCATCAAGAGTTGAATCAGGATTTGAAAAATCAAGACTGTAAGCATCCTAATATTTCCGTATTTTCTCATCCTGAACCATGCATTACAGATTCAATGCACTAGCAGCTGTTAATGATTCAGCTACCCAATTGTTTGAACAATCTGCTTTATTCCCAGCTCCCGTTGCTTCCGTCGTGGAGGGACGCAATGCACCAAAGAAAGGTCGACACCCCGGTTATGCTACAGAAAAATCGATAGATGGAAGGCCAACCTATTATGCCGAAGTGGGTCCAAAGGGAGTTGTTACTTTTGTTCCGGCGAAAGAAACAGCATCCTCTTCCATCTAATGGCTAGTGACATTTATGTACATTATTTTTCCTTCTCTTTTTCTATTACAAGCTTTCCCTTTTCCTGCGTTAGAGCAGAACTTTTCAAAAATGCAAACTGTGTTTTCAACTTGGCTTGAATTCCTTATATGAAACCACGGCAGGCATCAAGACACTGTAGCTGGAGCTTTGCTCGGTCAAGGTCAAGTCCAGTTCAATGGAGGCATGGGTGTTTTTCAGTTTATGTTGCAATGGCTTAAACACCTATCGCAAAGGCTTTAGTTAGCATTGCTTTGGCGTAGAAAGCAGCGTTATACCTTGCTTGTTATCCCTCGCTTTCCTTCCGTCTTATTCATCTCAATGACCTCATGATGTGTCATTCCGATTAGTTCAGTAATTATCTTTTTCGAAAGCATCTGTTACACATCCTTTCCGATATTTTTTCGTATTTTCTTACTTTGTTTCCAAAGACTACCAAAATCTCGTCACTGCTGTCGAGCGTCAGGGGGTCCACCAAATGTACAACAAGATGAAAACCGCTGACAGGCGTTAATTTCAGACTGGACAATTTTCGCGCCTTGGCTTCGACCGTGATTTGATCGGATACAGAGTCGATATTTTCATTGTTTTGTATAGCTTTCAGTATCTCTTTCACGCGTGCGACAGAGAAGGTTTTATTCTCTTCTGGCTGCGTACCCACTTCTTTCTTCACTACAGGCTCTTCTTCTCCGTCTAAAGCTCCCCAGACGCTAGTTCCAACCCAGTCCAAATCTGCACTGTCGTCTTCTTCAGGAGAAAGATAAGCATTTTGTTGGTGTATGGGTTTCTGTATGGTCAATGGCGGTGCTGGTGTTGTAGGTGTTACGATGGGTTCTGATGTAGACGGTTCATTCTGTGTTTCTTGATATGCATATTGAGCGGCAAAATTTCTAAAAGTTGATTTAGGTGCTTTTGACAAGCTATCATTATTCATGGATGTTGATGTCAAATGGGAGGTGAAAGACGGAGTAGGTGCGGAGGAAAGAGGAGAAAGACCGTTAAGGTCCTCGACTGAAGGTGGTGAAGGAGCTCTTGTAGTAGTTCGTTCCGCCACTCGATTTGCTTGGAGCTCGACCGTTTGCATGGCATTCTCGATTTCATCTAGTTCTTCCATATCTGCCGCGTTCAGTTCATCAAATTCATCATCGACTTCCATTGCTGTCTGTTGTTCTTGTGGTGTACTATGTGCTACTGGACGTTCTTGATTATTGGGCCGTTGTTGAGCATCTTGCGGTAATCTATTAAAGAAAGGTAAATTCGAGTCCTATCACGATATTTCTTTCGTTAAACCTACCTTAAGCGAATCTGAAGCCTGCGCTTAAGTTCTGCCGTCATGTTGCCTTGGTATAATGCCGGTACCTGACCACCAAGAACCTTGACCTTGCTTGGATCTAGGAGCAACACACCTCGGCGCACTTGACAGTTCGTTATCAACAACTACACAGTCAAATATCAGCACATGAGTATAGATGGTCAATGCATGCTTCATTGTTGTTGCGTACTTTGCAACCGAAAGGAGTATTCATGTTTAATTCTGGAATACGTTTGAACTCCAAAGCTTGTATCTCCTTTGTCCCGTCCGTTAACGTCCAGCGTAACATGCCTCGTTGGAACCTGACTTCGTCGTCCTCTTCACGCGAGGTATACACGTGCCTCACTGTGGTAACTGTTGACAAACTGTCAAGCAAGGAATGCGCTGAATGGCTAATGTCTATGGTATCTTGGATCTGTACCACGATCCCTGTCTGTCGAAACTGTGGTGCTGGAAATGCATCGAGAGGCTGTTGGCCATAATCTTCTGGCAAGATCGGTTTGGAGGTGAAGCGCATGTCCTTGTTTAGAAAGTCGTCTAAGAGTGCTGCGTACAACAATTCGCGATCGCTGTTGTTGGATGCCACAGAGGCCATCCGCTCGGCATACCATTGTTGTAGATACTCCGGTCTTATACGGATGCTACTGCGATCTTCGAGAAGGCGCAAAAGGTTGTAAGGCGTGTTACCATGACTTGTCATACGAATGCAGTTAAAGACGCCTTGAACAATAAAAGCGTCACCTGAAAAATTTAGGCCCGCTTATTCTAACGTAGGAAACGTGGAGACGAGCACTATGAAGAGGATTAAAGGTAAAAGTTTGAATAAAAAGAGGAACAATTCGGGAAAAGATTGTAGATGTAAACGATGGAAAGGGACAAGCAGACTTAAGGATATATTAGAACACTGCTCTTATGTTTCCAAAGATGATGATTTTAGGATATAACTTGTTATGTAACATCTATATCCTATATGTACTATCGGAAAATCCCAATTCAGCTTGTGCCAGAAAATCGCGTTGTGATTTGTGGATGTTTACTTCTGGCAAGGATGTCGGCCTGACAAGATATGCGCACCTTTCTGTCAAGTTAATGATTGATGATTGAGCGCTCAACGTCCAATAAGAACCTCGTCGCTCTTTCTCAAGGCATTGAAGCTGCCAATTGTTCTCATCTTGCAGCCCGATTGTTTTTATCTTTTTGTCCTTGATGTCTTTACTACTTTGTCTCATTAAGTCTACAAGTCTATGGTCCATGAAGAATGTATAACATTATCGTGCTGTGATTTCTGGATGACTGTGCCATGAATATGCTGGAGACTTCCGAATTTTTTTTTTGTTTGCTGGCTACAGATATTGTCTTCTTTGATAAATAGAAAAGGAGAGGGCAAGAATGGATGACAAACCAACAAATGACCTTCAGGTGATACCTTGTCGGGAGAAGTTTCCCCCGTCCAAGGACCTCTCTGCATTTCGATCCATTTACTGATTTCTATAACTCAAAAAAAAAAATAAAAGTGAATATCGTGTGCGGACAGGATAGAATGGGAAGGAGTTTGGTTTGCTTTTGCTGAGTAGTTTGAATTGCAGGAGCGAATCTGTGCGGATCAGATAAGCTAATTATCAGGATAGATGAGCTGAATTCTGTCCTTTTGATTGATCTTGATGTACCTTAAAAGACAATGATTATAAAAACGTAATAAATAAATAAAAGAAAGAAACGCTTTCAAGTTTCGCGGAGTCCAAGGCATGGTAGCGTGGGGAACTGCAAAGTGCACGTTCAGACAAGTCATCGTACCCGTTCTTGCTCTCCAATTTCCCACACTTCCACAAATGGCTCCCCACAGAAGGATACATTGGTCTCTATGTATCTTTACTTATCTAACACAGCAATAGATAAATCAGCTTCTCTCATCATCAGCTAACTAAAGCCTTTTCTATCCATTGATGCTTTGATAGAAGAAGATGCCTTCCTCTTTGACTTGTTATGTTTTTTTATAGATGAGATGCTTATGAATTCTCATACCCTCTCTTTTCCTCTGTGTGTGTGTGTAGCCATGTGAAAAGCGGGGCGGGGCTTCAACTCTTCCGATGGATTTGTGACTGTTTCGGCTTCAAATTTTTTCTCCCGTGCTTACCCGCGCCTTCAGCGTGTCGTTTTTGGGTAGGAAAAGAGAAGGGGGGGGAGGAAACACCGCCAAACCAAAGGGTAAAAAAGCCTTCGGGGCGAAATTAAACGGTCCTTTTTTCGACTTACATAAAGGTAAAAAAAATTAGGCTTACAGATCCAAAAAGGGCTTGTGAACGAAACAAACCGATAACCTTCTTTTTCCTTCTCTTTTTCCCCTTCAGTATAACCATGTTCAGACCCTTCTCTGCTTTGGCTTCCCGTGCTTCTTTGGTAAAATACCGCTACCTTCCATTCTTTCACCTTCTTATCTACTTCTTTCTAGGCTGCTCGTCAGACCACTCAGCAGCAAAAGCGTTTCCTCAACATCCACGAATATCTCTCTGTTGACTTGTTGAGAAAGTACGGAATCAACGCTCCTCGTGGCCAGGTCGCCAAATCCCCAGAGGAGGCTTTCGAAATCGCAAAGAGACTCGGTAGGAAAACTGAAAAAAAAAATAGTTGCCATCCCAACAAAAAGAAAGGACTTGCAGCTCACAATCACTTTGCTCCATCCCCACATCATCAAAAGGCTCCGATGACCTCGTCATCAAGGCACAGGTCTTGGCTGGTGGTCGTGGTAAGGGTACATTCGAAAACGGCTTCAAGGGTGGTGTGAAGACCTTCTCTACGTATGTCCTCTGGAATGACAAAGAAATAATGGGGAAATACTAAAATCACTTCCTTTTTGACGTTAGTCCCGAAGAGGCTCAGTCCCTCGCCTCTAAGATGTTGGGTCAAAAGTTGGTCACCAAGCAGACTGGTGCTGCTGGCAAGATCTGTAACGCTGTTTACATCTGTGAGCGCAAATACGCTCGTCGTGAGTACTACTTTGCTATCTTGATGGACCGTAAAGCTGCTGGTCCTGTTGTGGTTGCTTCTTCCGAGGGTGGTGTTGATATCGAAGGTGTCGCTGCCTCCAACCCTGAGGCTATCATCACCTTGCCCGTCGATATCAAGACCGGTTTGACCAAGGAACAAGCCTTGGATCTCGCTAAGAAAGTCGGCTTCAGCCCTGCTGGTGTCGACGCTGCCGCTGATACATTCGTCAAGTTGTACCAACTCTTCATTGAAAAGGATGCTACTCAGGTCGAAATCAATCCCTTGTCCGAATCCAACGATCACCAAGGTAACGTTCTTGGGCATAGATCCTTGATGATTTCAAACGTGGTTCATAACATGTTGGCTTTTCGTTTCTTTTTTGTCTAGTTCTCTGCATGGATGCCAAGGTAACACGAGATAACATTGGCTGGCATGTGGGTTTGACTGATGACTGACGTATGTTGGAATAGTTGAACTTTGATGACAACGCAGAATTCAGACAGAAGGATGTCTTCGATCTCCGTGACTTCTCTCAGGAAGATTCCCGTGAAATTGCTGCAGCTAAGCACAATTTGAACTACATTGGATTGGATGGCAGCATCGGTTGCTTGGGTAAGTGGGCTTTCAAACTAGTTGCGGATCAGATGTGAAGATATTGGATGGTTGACCTGGCTTTTCTCCTATAGTCAACGGTGCCGGTCTTGCCATGGCTACCATGGATATCATTCAGTTGCACGGTGGTAAGCCCGCCAACTTCTTGGACGTTGGTGGCAGTGGTAAGTGGTGGTCAAAGTTATTGTCTCCTGTGTGGAAACAGTTGCCTCATGCTTGAATGTTTTCCACAGCTACCCCTGAAGCTGTCAAGGCCGCTTTCGAAATCATCACCTCCGATCCTCATGTATGTCCATGAACAGATGGAGAATGCAATTGAATGCTAATCTCAGTTGAACAGGTCACTTCTGCCTTCGTTAACATTTTCGGTGGTATTATGAGATGCGATGTCATTGCTCAGGGTATCATTGCCGCTGCCAAGGACTTGGACCTCCAGATCCCCTTGATTGTCCGATTGAAGGGTACCAAGGTTGATGAGGCCAAGAAGCTTGTAAGTCCTTGTGCCTATGAATCCGTAAAGGATAGAAGACTAATCTTTGGCTTTTCTTTGTTGTCTCTAGATTGCTGACTCTGGTCTCCGTATCTTTGCCATTGACGATCTTGACCTTGCTGCCCAGAAGGCTGTCAAATTCTCCAAGATTGTTCAGATGGCCAAAGAGGCTAACATCAACGTCTCTTTCCAGTAGACTAATTTCTGTACTTAAACTTTTTAAAATCTCATTGAAAGACGCATTATAAATGAAGTAACATTTGGCATAAAGTTCGAACAAACAAAGAAATTCTCAAAAAGTGGGCGTTCTACTTTCATTTCTCTTCTTATTCTGTATGCTGGTATGACCTACCGCTTAAATGATGATGGACCACATAGCCCGCCTAGATCGAATGACTGAATGCAAATTACCAATCTACCAGTCAACTTTCTTTGAAAGTGAGGTAAGGACGGTGGCGTATAATCGAACGGTAACTTATACTGTGCGACCTTCTTTGCTGCTCGTAGAAACCTCTATTGTTGTAAACGAGAGGAAAAGAAGCCCACCTTTTTATTTATGACAGGTTCTAAGCAGACGTTGGTCATTTTGTACGACTGCAAATGATCCTCTATCTTTTCCGTTAATGCTCCTTTTGATATGACCGAGGACGATGAAATCTAGGTGTTGTATCCAACATCGGCGTGTTGCCATAAACGGGATTGTTTTCTACTCCGCTACTTCTAAAACACGGAAGTGAACTTTAATTGCATCTCCCTATAGTCAATAAGTGGGAGCGTAATAAACACGCCCTTGAGAAAATTTCAAATTATGATAGCTTCCGAAAAGAAAGGCAACCATTCAAACAGTGCAATTATTTGTCATCGTTGGCTGCTCGAGGATCTATCAATCAGTGAACCTAAATTTACGACATATAGAATAGCAATGTTCTATGAATATGACAAGTGAACAATATACATATTTGTGTTTATGGCTTTCTTCCGTTATTCTCTGCCTGTCCATGAACAAGAAATAGGCAATACACTGTACTAGAGTTCGTCGACATATCGATGACCCTGTTTAGTCTTTGGAGCGTTCTGTTGAGCATCGGCAGCAGGCGACGATGCTCGAGCTGCCACCTTCTTTCGGAGCTGATGAATCTGTTCGTCATATCTTTCCCATTCGGGAACCTGACGCCTTGCGCGATCCAGTTTTGGTTCCTTGGTCATCGGATTGTTGCACTACATCTCGTTATTAGTATATCTAGATGCCTTGGATAATCTGATTGAAATTTTACCAAGTCAATGGTTTTTGCCTTCTTCAAGCTTTCATCGCTGCACCAAGTTTCACACCACAACCATTCTTGGGGTAGAGAGTAGATAGGAACAATATGCTGCATATTGTTCGGAAGATCCTGATCCAGGTTAGCCAACGAATTCGGGTCCGCGCTAAGCTGTTGATACTGTGCACGAAGACGGTCTCCAGCAGCCAGCTCACGGAAGCGGACAAGGTCGACGACGTACAAGGCGCTTTTTTTTCATTTGGGAAAATCGCTTTCAGTTACCATCTACATTAACTCCTCTCTTTACCTAATATGATAGGGTTTATCTTGCAAATGGTCCTTCCAGTAACCCTGCGTCCAAAATCGGAAACCATCCATTTCGGTGCGGTCACTGCAGAACGGCGTATAACCGTAGGGTGCACCATGAAGATCCATATCCACGAGTTCTTTCATGTCTGCTCGGACAATCTTTAAAAGGTCAGACGGGTTTAAATGCCATACCAAATATCTGCAGTTGACATACCTGATCAGCATCCACGAAGATGACCTTTTCCAGATCAAGAGGGAAAAGTACGTCCAAAAACAAGACTTTGTAGCTACACTTATTCGGTAAGTTTTTGCATCATCCTGTTTGCCTATAAGCAGTACCCCCATATTGTCCGCTGCTTTTCTTTTTGTGCTCTTAACCAGGAAGGCCATTTGTACGTCACCATTTCATAGTCAAAACCGTACTCTTTAGCCATCTCGGGGACAAAGTTCTAGACATCGTTTTAATATTCTCAACAGCAAACCGCATGTATTCACCTTAAAGGACGGCGACAGGAAGTTTTCAATAAACCAAAACTTCACAGTACTCTTTGTGTGCTCCATCACGGAAGCAATCATAATTGACATGAAGCGTTCATATAATTGACCAGAAGCCACCGAGAAAATGTTGATATCCGCCTGTTTGGGAGCGTTATGGGTCACTGCTCGTTTCTCGTTGTTCCCAAACCACCTAGGATTCCCATAAATTTCATGTCCATTCTTCTGAATGAGCTCCACTCCTTACTTGTTCGTCAACGAAGACCAAAAACCCTCTTGATTGCTATTCTGCTTTTCTCCTTCTAGCAAAACATCTTCATTTTCCATCCCAGGATTCTTTTTCACTTGTGGGAAAATCGTAAGACCTTCGAAGGACGTCAAAGCCAGGGCCGTCTTCTGATTCCCTTTTTCCCATTTTCCAGCTGTCCCAATATTTTCTATATGGTAGATCTGATTCGATCTACCGTCGCGTAGAGCAAGATTCCATACACCAGGAGAGGCCCTTAGCTGGAAATAGCCAAGGTTAGCCATGACAATGGTATCTGTAATGGCTGAATTGGATTCTGTTCCAAGCACAAACTGTAATCCTCGAGGAGCTCCTTGCGTGGTTGAATCCATGCAGTGACCTTCGATCAAGATATGCTCCAGCTCGTACACTGCTGACACTGATGAGTGTTCATCCAACATGCTCAGCTTGACATTATCCAAATCCATATTAGCTTCTTTGACTGCTACATGCCACGACTTGATAGTATCAACTCCAAGAGTATATAAAGCGTCGGTTGGTAAGTCAGCGAAATAGGCTGCAGGCGCTTCGAGAGCACCAGTAACAGCATCGAAATGGAGCTCAGGATCGACCACGTATCGATAAAACCGTTTGAGCGGAATCTCCTCCAGATGTGTGTGCGGATTCAAATATATTTCAATAAAAACGCCGTCTATAGTCAGCACTTTCTCTAGTAAAACCGACCATTTCTGTGCAGTCTCGCTTAATGGATCCAGAATAACGCCAACCTCAAGGAAAGCATTGTCACGGTCACCAAAGGTGATTTTCGTCTGATTGCTTGTCATGGACTTATAGCTACGTAAACGAGTTTTTGACTGGGAATCAAACATGGATTTTGGCATGCTTGCTTTATCAGATTCAAGGACTGACATCGACTGCATAATCATATCCGAAAGCAATCCATTCTCCACAACTACACCTGTTTCTTCCAGAGCTCTTTGAAGCGGACCAAGTCTCATTTCAGCTTCGTATTGGTACAGTGAGTCGAAGTTTTCTTTGGTAAAATCGAGGTTCAACGGAAGGGGGCCTATTATCTGACACCTTATGTTAGACTGCACGACAGTTCGAATCTAGTCAACTCACTCTTCCATTGATGACAAGGCCATGAAAATTGTCGTCTAGTCCGCCCATAAGCAGATCCTTCCTAAATTGCTGCCATTCCTTTCCTCGAATACTAGCCGCTTCTATTATTGGCGACCCAGGAACTAACGGCTTCACTTGTTCCACGAAACCGGTTTTTTCTGATTCCGTTTCCAATGCAGCCAAAAGTAATTCTTCAATACGGGATAAAGTGACGGTCGTTTTCTCGTAAATCTCCATGTATAGCAGATCAGAAAACGTCGCAGAACTATGGTCACTAGATTTATGGATGGGGTTATGGATAAACGAGAGGCGCACTTTATCGTTTCCATGCTATATCGGTTGTCAGTGCTGATATAGCCTTTCCTTTCTTTGTTTCGTCTTACAGTAAAAGCCAACGCTTCTAAGGCAAGTTTGATACCGCCCGCGCTGTCAAAATCAGTTACAACCCATAAATTTGTGTCTGCTTCTATCTCTCCTTCTACTGCTACTAAAGAGTCAGTGATCTCGTCTTCACTCCTATGGCCATACCGTTACTCAAGTACTTCAGATTATCTAGTTCAACATGGTGCTCATGCACTGTAAGCATGCGAAGAGGACGATTCTCTGATACTGTAATATAGGGATTGCGCGCACGAGCAACGTAGGGCTGCGACAGTAAATGCTCATAAATGTCTCCATGCGGTGATAATTTTCCAAAGTATAGCTGAAGATATATTCGCCATTAGATGATTGCAAAACACTTTTTAGACCTACGTCTCTGGCAATAATCTGGTTTTGTTCCTGCAATGCATTCATCAATACATGCTTCCATGGCTAATAATCAAACAGTTAGCTACAATCGCTGAAGCTGCCAGATAGTTGCCTTTTCGTTACTGGATTCCAGTATCTTTCCATTCAAGAACATAATGCCCTCATCTTCTCCAAATATTCCCATACGTTTCAAAAAATCTCTGACATTGCTCTCATAAGCGACTTCGGAACTTAGGAGCGAGTCCAGATTTGACGATAGCTTGTCCTCTGCAGCTACGATAGCATCAAACGCGTTCTTCACCATCGCCTCAGAAGCATGATTGAGACCCGACTCTTGCAATTGCTCATGTATCTATGGGGTGTTATGCTACTGTTAATAATCCTGTCTTGATCATCTCTATGCACCTTACCATGGCCAGAAAGTTCATTCCATGTGCTTTGCCATGTTCAGTCACCAAGTGATGCAAAATCTTTGCGGCAATCGTTTCTACAAGTACAACCATGAGTATCGGCTGCAGCTACAGAGACATATATACAAACCAGCACTGTGGTGAGAGCCAACAATAGGAATTATTCCAAAGCGGATCGGTGTACCACCCTTCACCATGGCTTGAACATCCTCCTGGATTCGCAACAATGAGCTAGCAGAGGTAAGATTTTCAATCATAAGGAGATTGTAAATATTTCGTTTGATAGCTCTTAATTGCCCGGGATATACTGGACGCAAAAGCTAAAAGGATTATGATATTTAGTGATACATGTAGATTCTATCAATGTACTTGCATCAAACAAATTATTGCTCCATCCTTTGTAACGCTTATCCTTTTCCAAGTCATTCCACCAAATAGTCATCTTATTGTCGCTTGGATCCCGCACATCGTACACATTATCGACAGCAGATGCACCAGATTCGTTTTCTGATAATCCTGGATGAGTTAAAAGGTCGATTGCCTGTCGTTTGCTCAATCCAACTTTTTCCAAGGAATCAACGAGACGACCTTCTCTCTGCAATATACGGAGAAGACTAATTCGTATGAATCAGACGACATAGACCACGACAATTTATGCGATGAGCTTACTGAAATGGATCCATCTGTTCCGATTCCACAAGCAGACCATTGAACCATATCGCATTCATTCCGGACTGAACAACCGACATTTGGTTACGCTTAATTTCCTCTTCGAATGGCTCTTCCAATTCCACTTCGCTTAAGCTATTAGCATATTTGGGGAAATCTTGTGAAAGTTGAGACAACACAGTAAGCGGATTATTGGAAACGGCAATTAATTGTGCTGCTTTTAGTCCGAGATCTAAACATCATTGCTTAGTATCTGAACGCTCATCTTCTTTCATTCCGACCCTGTCCTGGTACCTTTGATTTCCGTCGGTGTTAGAGGCTCAATAGCTGGACTTACGTTCTCGAATAATGTTTGACCAAGATTTTGCCCGGCATTTGACACCTTACGCTTCGACGTGCCATGCTGTTCTGTTTATATGATATATATATAAGCATTGTTTGTCGCGGAAATCGTCATCTTCTTTTGCCAGCCACACATTACCTTCCGCAGCTCGATCGTCAATTACAAGATAATCCGTGTTTTTCAACGCGAGCTCAACACCATATCCAGAAAGATACAATGGCTTCTGGTCGTTCGGATTGCTGGATGGTTTGTACCGAAGAACATAATTAATGCCATACTTTGTCACGAAAGACTTAAGGTTGCTGTGAAAGTTTGCAAACAGTGTCGAGAAGGCATTGGTATAGAGAATCACTGTTTTGCCCGCATCCATTCCCTTTGGACGTAAAACATGATCAAATGGAAGTAGTGACAAGTCATCTTCTGAAGTCGTAAGGGCTTTAATGCGTTCCTCTAGCTGTGTGACATCGCAGATTTGGACCTGATCTACTTGGGCCCATACAGAGCAGTCGGGGTCATAGTTGTCAATGATAGGTATCACGGTCTGGTTGTAAAGTTGATGGTATGCTTCAATTCGGGGTGCTGCAACATGCAAAGCCATTCCAAGCTTCAAGATATCCATGTTTCGTTGCGTTGCTATATGGCCCCTGTGTGTCAAAGCATTCAATGCATCTTGATACATCTGCTTTGGCGACTCTCGTGAGATCGCCACCAAGTCGTCGATTAATTCAAAATAGGAAGTGTCGTTCTCAGCGGCAGCAACCTCTCTACCGTGACCCAGTTAGAATGTTCAATACTTCCCTTACTTCATTCGCTCTCATTGGACCTACGCGATCTCGACTAGCAGGTCCGATGCAGGCCATGGTGCAACGAGTGTCAGATCAACAGGAGGCGATGGTGTTGTGTTGGCTAATACGGTACGTAGTAAACATGTCCCCAGTGCTGCTATACCGAGGACAAAGGTTCCTGTCCTGGTCATCTTGGAGAAAACTCACAATGCGTTTGGAAACACTATGAAGGCAGTATCGATGGCACGGCGGCCATTGAATTGACATGGACGGAGAAGTTGCCAATCGGAGCCTTCCACACGGCAAATGCGGCATCCATCGCATATGCAGCACACGTTACAGGTCAACTTGTAATTCAGTCTTTATCACTAACAAAAATAATTTATAGCTTGAGGGAGATTTACAGAGATTTTGCTAAGGGGAAATAAGAAAAGTAGGCTAGCACAAACACATCGGATTGCATCCGAAGCGATTGTACAGTCTTTCCGGAAAATAATGCTATCTCGTGGTGGTAATTGATGGCGTGATCGTTAGAAACCAATCACCGTACAAGCTTTCATATCTTTGTATATATTGTAGACGCATGAATCTCTTGTCATATATGTTTTCGTCTTCACGCTCATCAATTGAAATTGGTCATTCATTTTATACGGTTTATGGGCGATTCTCGGTAAGGTGTTGTCAGATTATTAGAAGGGTGCGTAAAATGTTTCAATTCAAACTTTTAACAGCACAACAACTGTCAGCGTCGAACTTAGTTTGCCAACAGTAAATATATGTAATTCCAGACACGCATTAGTATCACCTTTTCCCACAGAACTAAGTTTTCTCGTAAGTTTCATCTTCTGCATACCGATTAGATTCGGACCGAACAGAAGCCATGACTATCAAAGCCCGGTCTACTGTCGATATCAATTTATCTGCTTGGATATCCGTTCGGTTATGCTATTCTTGGCCAAATTATAAGTCCAGTATACAGTACGTACCTGTTTAGTTGGCTGAAAAGATGCATTAGGTATACATGGGTTCGGCGAATTCGTATTCTAATCTTTGTGATCTATCTGGACCCCGATATAACGTTTGTTTGTACAAAGTATCGCGGCATACAACGTATATATTAGAAGTTCTCTCTTCAAAAACGAAGGCGTATGTTTTTAGTCGCTGTGATGGGGGAACGCTGGTTTATCTTCATCGCACGCTGCAAATTACGGTTTTCGGGATGAAGATCAATGCTCTTCATACTCTTCCTTTATTTCGCTAAATAGGGATTCCTTTGTGAGAAGAAAACACGAACCTCAGTGAATTGTTTTCTGGCTATAGAGATTGTTTATGATAAACAAACCGCTAGTTTCCGCACGTTTTTCAAAACAGGTAATACGCGCGGAAAGACACAAAGGGTAGAGGGCTTCGTTAGATAAGAGAACTAACAGAGAGTTGGGGGACCTTGGATCAGGGGAAACAATCCATTCATGGCCTTCCTTTTCTTTTCCCTTTTTAACAACAAGACGCTATGAAACAAAGAAAGCCATAACCGCGCTACCTTTCTAACCTATTTACAAGAACAATCGAAACAAGAGAAGAAATTGTGTAAACCTATCGGACACATCGTTTACGTTTTCCCAGCTCTTTCTTCCCACCACCAAAATTCTTTGTCGACACCGTGGCTTTGAAGAGATGCAGCTATCACATCGTCATAGAGCTGCTCCATGTAATTTGAGGGAGTTTCTTCTTTCGCCGGTTCCTTTGTCCACTCTGAAAAGCAAGCCAACAGTAAATGCTCAGCACATTTTTGGATAGTAGGCGTGGCCGGAAAAAGAATACTTTGATAATCCCAAGCTGGCATGACTGCGCTGGAAACAAGGATCCTGGTGTCTTGACGATAGGTCTCCGTAGGCTTGGTTCCTAACATACTGATGTCTTTGCTAATATTAGGAGCAATAATGTGCGGAGAGGATGACACTGATGGAGAAGGAGAGGATGACGGAGAAGGAGAGGACACAGTCTCTGCCATGGAAGACTGTTGTTGAAGCAATTGTCGATTTTGTTGCTTCAGAGAATCAACCTCCAGCCGTAGCCGCTGATTTTCATCTTCCGCTGTATCCAGACGAGACATTAAATCCTCAGCATACTTCTTATGCTGATCCACTTGCTGCTCAAGACTAGTGATATATTCTGTTCGGAACCATCTTAGTGTTTTCATTTTTTTTTCTTTCTGATTATATCTACCTTTTCTTCGTACTCTAAAGTTCCGGGCCGATATCTTGTTTCGTAGTTGTCTTCGTTCTTTGGGTGTCAGGGTCTTGATATCCAGACCATCGGCCTCAGCCATGGCTTCCAAAGAAGGCGTGTCTTCCGTAGATCCTGTGGATGCACGACGACTGGAGTGTGGCTGGGGAGCTGGCGGGGACATCGGCTTCACCAGCGAGTCGGGTGACACCGTGTTAAGGGGTGCCATTAAGGACGATCCCACTTGCTGCTGCTCATGCAGCGCGATGTGTTGCTTGGCCACTTCAATGAGTTGCCTGATCTGTTCATTGGTTGGGATGACAGCATCCTCTTCCATCTTGCAGCAAGGCTCGTCGTCGAACCCCAGGTGAGCGTGAAGGTTCAAGTCTGTTAGGTCATCGCAAGGTTCGTTGTCCGTGGTGTGGGACTCAAGCCACTCCATGTCAACGATATCTTTAAAATCCATGAGAGATAGAGAACGGAAAGAAAGAGTTACTTAAAGAAAGAAAACAGAAAGGGAGAGTTCAGAGCAAGCCCCTTGATTTTGTAACGCAAACCTAAAGATGTGACTATGGCTTCACATTATCTGACGATCTATGAAAACCTTTCATCCTGCATATAGGCTTCTCTAAACAACTCAGAGCAATTGGAAAAGGCAAGTAAGATAGCTTGAATTCGAAAAAACGGTTAGATATATCAAACCCATAGCTGATGGCCTACCGATAACGAACTTTTTAAATGATAAAGAACGGTTGAATTTGATGTATCAGAAAACATATTCCACATCCATAATTTATCTGCAGTTTCCGACACATCAGAGTTTAGTATTTGACGTGTATATAGGACTTGCTCCTGTTCTATAGTGCGATTAATTCGAAGGTTTTGTACGCGCTTTTATCGCCATGCTTTCGGAATAAACAGGATGTCAACATCAGGAGCAACTATGGTTTGGTTTTGCTTGTATCTTGCGGATTTCATTAGAAAAATAAATAATACACCTGATACTGTGCTCCTTATCTTAACTGAAATGTTCCAATGATTAGAAGTTACCTTAGTAAAGAAGGTTGTTGTTGTCAGAAGCCATCTGATTACCCAACCCGCTTCAATATCATTGGATGATCTTTCCAGACAGCTTTCGGCATTGCTTGAACGGTTACACGCTTTATTAAAGCGCCGTTGCGATTATGGACGCGGAACGATACTTTTTGTTCTTTTCCCTTAAAACGAATAAAAATGACTATAATACAAATGTAGAACTAGACCATTACCACGGTCGAGATCCTGATAGTTGGTAGTGCTTTCGGAAACCAGCCATCATACCAGGCCGTTTCGATTTTCTGACTTCGTGCTCGAGTGTCTCAATTCGAGACTCTAGGGATAATATATATCGCTTCACCTCCTCCATTTCTGTCTGCTTCCGTTCTTCATGCAGTTGAAGCGTTTGTGCCTCTCGTTCACGCGCAAATGTCATTTGATCGGTGTATCGACCATTTAAGGATGCCATTTCCTGTCTTATCGACGCCAAGTTTCGTGTAAGCTGAATGTTTTCTTGATATAACATCTGTACTTGAGCCACAAGCTGTCGATGGCTTGATTCATCTGCTCGATATAAGTTTTCTTTTCCATTTTCTGTAACCAAGACAGGTTGCTGATTTTCATGTGGGTCATGCGCTTCTATCCGTGATCCTTCTGGTTTTCCTGCGTTACTTTCAATGCTAATCTGTTCAAGCTCATCTTTGAAGGACACTGGCCGTTCTTTCACAGCTTTGCTATCGTTATAATCACGATCAAGATGACTTGTCGAAGCTTCCGTCTGAGTAACAGGCTGCATCACCGACGTTGCTTGCATTTCCTTCTTTGGTAAGCTGTTATTGGCACTTGTAGAAGCAAAGCGTTCTATTGGTTGTGCAACCTTTATATCCTTGCCATCTTCTGCCGTTGATCTGTCCTTCGCCTGCGATGGTACAGAATGTCTATTAGCATCAGACATAATTTCATACGTATCACTGTCATGATCTTCTAAAACTGCGGATGCAACGGATTTCCTTGGCGAGCACGGTGGTTCCGAAGCCGAGTTCCCTGCCTTTTTCCTTTTACTTTTCTTCTTGGATGTTGTTGATGGCGGTTGATCCGTTAGACCCATAGACTTCAATAGCTTATTCTGGCGTTTTACCGCCAAGCTTTCCGCATGCAGACGCATACCTTCTTCGAGAAGTAATCGACCGATAATACATGCAAACTCTTTTCGACCAGTGTGGACACCGTCTTCAAATTGACTAAGAAGAGCCTGTCTTTGTCTCACAAGATCCTTGTGAGACTCAATGAAGGCTCTAACCTCACGTTCTATCGTCATAGCTTCCATCATTTCTCCTTCTTGCATCAGCGCCTCCAAGCAGACCAGTGTAAACTTGCAGAATAGCGTTTCTGGAATGATATTTTGTGTCACTTCATACTGAAAATGCTGCCGCATGGAGGAATAATTGTCTTCTATTTTCTTGATCCGTTTCTGGAAGTCCTTTTGTGCAATCATATTTAGTCGACCAGCGACATTAGTTGCAGGGCTTTCTTTATAATCATGCTTCAGTTGTGCAATATCTTCCAGATGACGCTGTAAAAGGGTATCCATTTCGTTCCGAATCCTGTTGACAGCATCATCCACTTCACTTGTAGAATGAAGGCCTTTTAAAGAGGATGAAACCGCTTTGCAATTTTCGGTGTGTTTCTCATCTTGATCTTCGTGGGCTGCCATGCGATCGGCCATTTGTTGTATAGTAGGTACCACCAAACCCCATAGTCTTTGGATCAGTGCACAAACCTCAGACAATCGAGAGTTACAGAATGTATTCGTAAACTGCTTAGCAGAATCAGCCAATCGGTCCAAGTGACAGTAGAAGACTTTATCTAACTGCCCTACGGACGCGGACCTTTTGTTTTTGAATCGTGCCGATTGCGCTTTCCAGTAATCCTGAAAATTTGAGAGCTTTTGTCCAGCGGCAAAGTTATCTATCAACTGCTGGCAGCCTCTGCCCATCAGCTGGATTCTCTCTTTTTCAAGGGCCAAAAGTCGTTCCAAAAACTCAGAAAAGGCGTGCCAAGAATTGTCCAGAGCTTTTTCAAGTTCTCCAAAAGTCTCCTTTATCGCGGCATCCATTTTCTCGTTATAAATCACTCGTTCAATTTCCAGTTCTGCTGGTGACCGATACGCAAAATTTGTATGATTGCATGTTGGCTGGCCATATGAAATCAGCACATCGTCTGTCAAATTTTTCAAGAGAGGAAACGCGTCGGATGGTAAATACAATGCCTGCCGTTCCATAACAAGCGGATCAAGTAAGTGAACTGGATCACTTGGATCTTGTTTTAACGGTATAGCATCCGGATACGAATTGAATTCTAGCGGCTTGAAGAAGGATGGCAAGGATAACTGGCTTGGTAGGTTTTGCCATGCTATGCACACTTCCAAGATATCTTGCATTAGCGTCATGCTGTTTGGATTCTCTTCCAATAATTTCTCGAACTGATCAGTTAGCTTGGGAGATCTCTCTTTGCGTCGTAAGGTGCGTCCATTCTGCGCTTTGGATGCATCACATTCTGTTGATTGCACATCATCCTGTGTTTTGGCGTTCCATACAAAGTGCTTTTTATGAATATATTGGGCCCAATCGCGGCAATAGTAACAACGTAGTTCTGGATCGCATGGTCGGAAACGGCTAAGTTCTTTGGAGACCGCACTTTGTTGGATTCTCAACACTTCGATCGAGTGATCCATATTCGTTTACCTCCCTCGAATACGTGCCACTAAGAAAAAGTTCCAAACTTACAAAGTCAGACAAGCAAAGTATTCGATTGGTCCGCTGCTTCTGTGTTGAAAAGGCCAGAAAGTGAGTGACAGCGTTATCTTGCCAACTCACTACAACTGGAGTAATTTTGTACCAACTTGTTTACTATAATTACAGCTCACTTAGTTCAAATTTCGCACTTGAGAATGACAATGAAGGAACATTTTTTACATTTTTCTGTTTTGTCTTTCTCTTTTTTTTTTTAGATCCTTCCTGTTTTCTCAAAATCGATACAGACACCGTTTGCTGAGCTTGATCCAGGAACTAATTCTTAGATACGATATAAAAGTTCATATGTGTAATGCGCTGCGACAGATACTCACAATGCTCGATCAGTAATATGAAGAAGTCCCATTATCTCCACGGCTAAGAACAAGGTACAGTACGTTGATCGATCTGCCAAACCTAATGAGAATAGTACCTTTTCCATCTTCGCAATAAAAGTGAATGGTCATTGTAAAAGAAGTGACTATTCACGTATAGGTTTCGGTACCGCGGGAGTAGAACGTTGATGCACGTTATTGAGATTACCAAAGCTTGTAGGACAGTTTGTTTTGGACATGCGACGTTCGACTTTTGAAAATACGGCCTTCAGAATCGAGAACGTCGAATATTAATCCTGATCAAAAACGATATCGTTCTTTTCAGAAAAATATGTAAAGATATGGGTGATTTTCACTCGTTGGTATCGCCTAATATTATTTAAAAAACCAGTAATAGAAAAGAATAACAATCACTACAATAAAAAACATTAAGTAGCACATGGTTGCTCCGGATTCTTTTGACGCCATCACTTGGAACTTATTCATGGTCTTGCTTAAAATAAGCCCTGTGTTTGAGAATTGATCGTTCTAGGCAGCAACAAGTTCCGCAGATAAGCGAGAAAGTGAATGATAGAGAAAAGACATAGGTAACGTATACTTTCACATACCATGGTCTCTAACAGACTGTTTCCAGATCGTATTTCGTCTCCGATTTTGCCAGTAATCTGAGAATTGTTTTAGAGTTTAGGGACAAACGAATCGTAGTAGCCATCCTTCTTCTTACGTTCTTCAACACTTGTACTTTGGCCGACAAACCACTTATCCTTTCAGCACTCTGGCTTTCCATATACTCAAGGTCACCGTCATCCATATGTAATCGAACAGGTTGTGAATGGTTATCGTACTGAGATGGGGATGGTGTCGAGGAAGACCTAGATGTCTCTCCAAGAAGACCAGACCGATTGTGTAAATGTTGAAAAGACCTATTTCCCCCGGTGGATGACGAAAAGCTTAAGTTCGCCATTTCTCACTGTATGTCAACAACCTTACACTTCTTGACCCAAACTGTCGAGACATCGTAGGGAATGAAATGGAGTAAGAAAGGTGGACTTGGCAAGTCCAGTCACATCAAGCGAACGGAAAACGACATGTGCGCAAGATCGATTCGGGAATTAAAAATCGTCGCTCTCTGAGAACTTTTCGAACTCACACTCTTTTTTCATGCGTGGTCTCGTCGTATTCGCTGGCTCCTCTCACCCCGAGTTTGGCGGAGAGATCTGCAAACGACTGAACATAAAAGCAGGGAAATCTTACTTGTCGAAGTTTAGCAACAACGAAACCCAAGTGGAAGTGTATGAGTCCGTGCGAGAGCAAGATGTCTTTATTGTGCAATCAGGCTGCGGCCATGTCAATGATAACTTTATGGAATTGCTTGTCATGATACAAGCATGCAAAACAGCATCCGCTAGAAGAGTTACTGCTGTCATTCCTTTTTTTCCTTATTCAAGACAAGTGGACGTGCCTTACAAAAGTTCGGGTGCACCGCTGGTCAAACCACCTCCGATGACTGTGCCTTCCACTCCAAAGTCGATACCGACCACTCCCCATCCCATTGAAACACCGAATGAAAATAGCATAAACGAATTTATTCCCAACGATGTAGCTGTGCCCCATGACGATGAAGGAGGATATCGACAGTGGGTTGCAAGATCAGGAACGTTGATCGCCAATCTGTTGACGTGTGCTGGAGCAGATCATATCGTGACCATGAATTTACATGATCCTCAGGTAAAAACAATTAAAAAAGGAAAGCTCGAAAAAAATAAGGAAAAGAGATGTGGTTCGCAAAGTTATGGCGCGCAGAATCAATAATCTCTCAGCATCAAATAGTTCCAAGGATTTTTTGATTGCCCTGTAGATAACCTAAGCGCATTGCCTGTGATGGTTCGTTATATTCAAGCCAACATCCCAAATTATCAAGATGCGGTCATTGTTTCGCCTGATGCAGGTGGAGCAAAAAGGCAGGTTGGCATAACATTCGATGCTTAGCACTAATGACTTTTTGTTTCCTGACTGCAGAGCTTCCTTCGTGGCCGAAAATTTAAGCATGGATTTCGCCCTAATTCACAAAGAACGACGGTCATTAAGTGCGCCTCTAAAACCAGATTTGATGCTTGTAGGCGATGTGTGTGGCAAAATATGTATCCTTATCGATGACATTGCTGACACATCGTTCACCATCACCAAAGCTGCGAAAATGCTCCATGAGAATGGCGCCACAAAGATTTACGCACTGATCATACACGCTATTTTGAGCGGTGATGCTATTGAGCGTATTAACAATAGTCACCTGGATAGTGTCATTGTAAGCAATTCGATACCTCAAGACAAACACACGCGTGCGTGCAAGAAGATAAAGACCCTTGATGTTGTACCTATATTTGCGGAAGCAATACGACGTATCCATAACGGCGAGAGAGTGAGTGTACTTTTCGATCCAGGTTATGATTTCTTTTAGCGTTAGTCGTATGGAATGAATAAAGCTACAGTCATGTTGCATGCATGTATTGGGCACTATGAAAAAACAATATATGCCAATCTCCAAGCGAAAAAAAACAACGCTATGTTTCATATGGGTACCATGAATATGAGCCATGTATCCGCCATATCTTTAAACTATTGTCGACAGGTTCCGTTTCCATGACATCATATGCCTCATCATCACTGCTTCCATCATTATATTTTCTTTGGCCAGAAGTGGTTGCAATGACCGGGATTGTAGGATTAAATGTTGCACAGGTGGCAATATCTATGATTCACTTCATTAAAACCAAGGCGTACTCGTCTGGTAAACCATCATCACCTACCTTGATGAGCTTTAAATGACAGCAAGCAGCGATCCCTTGCATAGTCGTTGTCCTCTTCTCCTACTTTTATATCGTAGAACGTAACATAACCATTCTATACCAAATAGGAGCGTTTAGGTACAAAAAGACCGTTTTATAATTCATATTACCTGATCTGACACCACCAAAGTAGTTCCACTACCATCTATATCAAATGAAATTCGTTGATTTGTTTTTCCTATACGAGGAATTTCATAGAGAACATTGGCAGTATTGCGAATATCCCAACATAAAATACTGTTCGCTTGCCGCGATGCAGTAAATAACAAACTGCCGTCGAGCGAGAATCTCACTTGAGTTACACCACCTTCAATCCCGGTCAGCTTCAAACAAAGTTCGTTATTCGTTTCATCGTATATTCCCACAGTCTGACTGTAGGATCCAGCGGCATACAGCCCAGAATAATCAGGACTAAAGTCCAAACAGGAAATCAAACCTAGACGTCTCTATCAGCTCAACTAGACAGGGAAAACAGGAAGAGGCTGCATACCTTTTTGGCCCTGCTTACTTCTTCGTTTTGGCACAGTTGCAACCTTTTGAGATTCTTGACCTGGTCGTTGCGTGTCAAAGATTTCAATCATATTGTTATATCCACAATATATCCTATCACGATCGGAATGAGAAAATGAAGCAAGCAGAGCTTCTGTATGATACTTGCTTTGATGCATCGAGATTGAAACGAATCACATTCGGACCGATAAACCTTTCCTGATGATCAATCACGCTATACGATGCACGGACTTTCCCTGTGCCCGCGTCCCATAACCTGACTGGATGATCTCGGACAGAAGTCAAGAAACACCATGTTGCGGGATCTTTAAATATTATAGACTTCTATGAGTAAAGTCTATATTTCTTGTACTGTCCCCTTTCTTTTTACCCTGAGAATTCATGGCAGGAAACCACTCAAAATCATAAACCGATTCGCCTTCCCTAATGCATAATGCCGGTTGCATTTCAAGCGGCTGCAAAGTGCTATCTGGATAATCCACGATGAGAACTGTACACGGATCGATAAAACTTCGTGCTGACCTGCTGCTATATCGTCATAGATATTGGATGGTCTAATTTATCAAAAATTTGTATTATGCGGAATCAGTAAAAGAAAGAGCTAGCTGTCGCGCTTACAGGTTGAATAATCTCACTATGTCATCGTTTGAATTCGTTAAAAGGCACATGCCATCCGGTGACCTAAAGGATATTGGAACAAATCAGTTTGTAAAAACGTTTCATGATCTACCATTTGGCATTTCGAAAGAAGTTATTTCCTTTCGGGATATTGGAGGCTATCGGTTGTTGCTGTAAAAGATGTGTTTCTGCTTCCAATGTTTTTCCGGCGTCCACATTATATCGATCATAGGTTGATGCAATAAGGGTACAAGGAATCGAAAAATCGTGTATAAAGACACTGGTACCATATCCGTCGGCGACTTCCCCTTTTGAACCAGTCTCTGCATTTGCGTTGTTCGCGTCTTCTGCAAGGTAATTGATATCGCTTGTATCTGTTTGTACCACGCTAATATTGTCTATTGATGGTTCTGCTTTTACTGCAGGAAAGGTTTGATTAGGACCTGAATCAGCTACGACTTGATCTAACGTGATGCTCGTTGACGATGCTGTCACAGTGACGCTATTTTCAGTTTCTGCCATGGCAATGTCTCGATCGACTTGTTCTTGGCCGCGTTCATTGTGCTGCGAATAAGAGAGAGAAACGTTCAGCACCTCTTCTCGCTCACTGTGTGATTCAGCGTATGCATTTGTGTTTTCATGTTCAGTCATCGATCAAAAAATAGGAAGAGAAAAAAGGCCGTGACAGGTGCATGGCTCATTTTCTCAATCTTTTTGTTTATTGCGCATTCATGCATTACAAGGCTCCTCCTACGTTTGGAAGCAGCAGAACATACTACTTTGTTGCTGGATAAAGGTAGTTATTTAGCCCTAACTATGGGCATTTTACTATGGAAGGGTTTGCTTAGTACCCATTCTGTCATATAGTGTATGATGACTTTAATTATTAGGAAGACTAGTATTGAAATGACCATCCTTGTTAAAGAAGGAAAGAGCTAGGAATAAAAGGACGATGTTACTTCGCTCATCTTTTAGTTGTTTCTTATTTCTTTTCTTTTTTTTTTTTTTTTTTTTTTTTTTTTTTTT
>MZZL01000400.1:0-64243 GCA_002749535.1 Apophysomyces variabilis | reverse complement strand
TTTTTTTTTTTTTTTTTTTTTTTTTTTTGCATCAAGTACTTCATCGTTTGCACTCTATGGTCTTTGTGGCCACATTTTCTTACAGCACAACTGCGAGGGCTAGTAAAACATGCTATCGAAAGTTTAATGTGTCTACAAGAAGACTAAATTATAGGTCTTATTTCCTACTTTCTAATGAAGTCATTGCGAGGAATCTCTCTATCCGTTCTACAGTTGTTAGTATGCGTTGTGGGCATACACGTTTTATTTCATATTTCAATTATGGACAAAGTTTGGAAGAAGAAAAATCTTAGCGTATCCCTTTTTTTACCTTTGCCATACGTACAATTAGAACACTATATCCTGCTGGTTTCAGTGGCAGTTATAGTTCATGCTATAAGAGAATAAGAGAGGGCTGCGAATAGGGCTTTTTTGGGTTCAGAAGTAGTACTAGGGATCAAGAAGAATGATTTAAGAAATGGTTTTTTTCACACAAGTTCAAGTTATAGATGGAATCAAATAAACTCTGGAAAGGGCCTACTCTAAAAGATCTACTAGGGGAATCTCAAACAGTTGATGTATGCGTATCCTCAAACAATCTCTGAACACTTTGACTATTCAAGTCATATTCTGTCGCGATGCAAACAATATATAATACTGTCAATTTTGTACTGTCAATAGTAAACACCATACTATATTATTCGTCCAATAAAGCAGAATTCGAAGGGGCAGAGGACAAACAAACAATCAAGTTTACTTTGTCTAGCACGCAATGCTTTTGTTTGGGAAATAGCTGGTTCGTGTCATTGACATTAACAATTCGTATCAGCTGACCATACTTTGACCCAGTCCACTGCCATGGCACGTTTGTTTCCTTCACCCCACGTGGGTAGCCAGCTGTCTTTGCTATCCCAAAATTCGTTGACAGCATGCGGGTCTCCTATTTTCCAAGGCTTTTCGGGGCTGTCTTTCCAGAATTCATTTGTCCCACCAACAGCCACATTAAGTATCTAATGTCAGAAGGTGTATGCATAGGTAATTGTTGACTAAAGGAGTGAATAAAGGAAAGATCAATTCTTACGAGATAAAATTCTTGATCGAATGGTGCCGAAATATCGCCACCTTCCCATGGGTTCATCGACCATTTGGGAAAATGACCGCGATCCCAGAAAGACTTGTCAAAATCGATGAAAAGCAACGTCTTATCGTCTACATAGGTTCTTAGTCCTTGTTCGGACCAATCGAGACCTAAAAGCCAAAAGTCAATCCGTAACCTGTTATGTAAATGACACCTTTTGTTTCTTACCATAAGTGTGAAAATCGTCCGCAAAGGTTGTGTTATCCACTAACATGGCCATGGCATGTGTCAACTTGTACCTATTCAATTGGGTACTAGGACCCCAATGCAATGTAGATTCTACAGTAGAAACGTTACCATAGGGAAAGTTGCGGTTTCCTCGCGATTCGATCTAATGCATGAAGAAAAACAATTATTTCATCTGTGGGTGTCAGAATGGCAAAAACAAACAATGTCAATTTCACCTAGAATCGTGTAGTAAGAAAAGCAAAGCATGTGAAAGTAGGTGTCAATGTAAGACGCAAGTCAGAGATAAGAAAAAGCCCTATCACTTACCGCTTGCAGGCCAATCACCGTAAGCAGAGTATTTTGGCATCATCCATATGGCAGGCCTTTTGTTGATTCATTCCATCTGTGAGTTGGGAGTGCTGCTTTGCTTCTTTTCTTACCATAACCAATCTCCCACAGGCATTCGTGCCCGCACTTCCACTCTGCCATATTTTAAAGACATCGACTCGATAGTACGGAGGCATGCTGATTGGATTGGATTGAGGTAGTTACCACCAGAAGAGACTCCAGCCGTTCGTTCGCAACCTGCAGATCAAAAACCAGAGCTTTTATTCTCCTTGACACCGCATAAAAAGCGAAGGATCCCAAAATGCAACCTTACCATAATTTGAATTGTCTATTATTGAATGATTTAGTATATTAAGCAAGGAAAGGAACCGTCTTGTACAAACACGTGGGACTTTTTTTTTTACCTGTACAACTCACGGAAGGTTGACCCGACCTGTTGGCCTAAGCGTCAGCACACACGACATGATCACAGTTCACCCGGATGATTTACCATAAATTCACATGGGCTCCTTCTTTCATGTTCTCCTCTCCTAGGAGATCCATGGTCAGGGTGGGCCGGATATAAAGGATGCCATCCCGAACGAAACTATTGGATCGATTGTTTGTGTACCTAACGTAACGAACTTGTAGCTTGTTTCTTATCGAGTTGTCCCTTTACCATTGAAATTCCCAGTTTCCACCTTGCCGAATGGTAACGAAAGAAAACCAATTGGGTCAGTAAGATCAAATGATAAATTAGATTGTTCTACCTCCACTCATGGTGATCTCGTGCTTAGCATATCAGATCACATTAGATTGGTTAAGTTCTCATCTCCATGATATTACTTAATAGGTCTTTCCCTTTGACTTTACCTGCCATTTTTTCATGTCCAGGTGATTAAAGTGATCTTCAAATACTAGACAGTGCTGTTTCGGTGGTTCTTGTTGTTGCTGATACTGCTGCGACTTAGCGGTCATTCTATGTAGTGTATCTTTTTGTATTTCGAATGCGATGACAACAGAAGATGCAATGATCAAAAACCAAATTACTATCATTTTAGGGGATTGATTAGGGTGAATTGGGAAAATAAGATAGGAAACAAAAAGAGCAATAAATATGCACTTATTCCTCGTATTTAAATTCCTGTGTCTCTTTTTTTATTCTCAGGTACGGAATGAAGGGGACGTGTACGGGGCCGGGAGAGGAGATGAGATAGAAACAAAGAGAGTACAACGGTACTCGTCATCTTGCGAGGATCACTCCGCATGATATGGTTCTTGTAGGTCATGCACCTTGCTCTTTAACAATATGAAGGACGTGTGACAATAATTTGGATTATCAATAACCCCATTACAGCATTGTGAAAGCAAAGACATCTTTATTATTACTTGTTTTCATGTGTGTCCTGTCTTTTCTTTTTCCCCCTTTTTTTGGTAATACACTCTTAAGCGTGTAGCTTGGTTTTTTTTTTTGCTTAAATATTTTAGCTGCATCTTTCTTTTCCCTCTTTCTCCATTCTTTTCTTTTTATTTCAAAGAAGAGGAAAAAAGAAAGATATGTTGACTGCTCGTTGGGAATCGACCAGCGTCTTCGCAAATGACTCACTCAAAACACGACGACCGGCTAGTCCGTCTCTACCATGTCGTCATTACGCATTCGAAGAAGAGGCATGGTTAAGAAATAGATCAGAATCACCTTTAGGAAGCAGTGACGAGTGGATGTCGCGTTCAGACAGCGGTGACTCTGCCAGAGATCGTTTTATCGAAATTGCCCAAGCCGCGCTGGAAGAGGCTAACAAGGAGGAAGATCAGAAAGGTGTCATCCAAGAGATGCTGGAGGCCTTGATAGCAACTGCAGGTGCCCAGTTAATGGCTGAAGTGATTGCAGAACAAATGAGAAGTCCTGAAGTGATAGAACAACTAGTAGCAAACCAAGATTACCAGCAACAAAGCCTGGACGTGCCACAAGAGGATATTTTTCCCGACAGTCCGAAAGAACCGCTTCTACAGCAAGAAGCCCAATTGTACTTTGATGATGATAACGAATCAGACAACCTCGTATCAGAATATATATGGAGATTATTCCGTCTTTTATTTTTCGCCAGCGTCGTAGGCCTTGTATGTCATTTTGCGCGCGCTCATGAATCGGACAAGCTGTCATAGAAGATATACCCTCTCTCTCCACATTCCTCTCCAAGCCATCGCCACCTCCCATTCTTGTTCCCCCTTCTATCTCTCTGTCTCCCCGTCAACACACTTTCTTTCATCCATTTGTAAATATCTAAAACGATTTTTGATCGTGTTATGTACCAAGTGAATCCAATTCTTGTAATAATGGGTCCAACAAGTCCTGGTTGCCATAAAACCTTGTATGCACCATCTTGTGATCATCACTAAATCCATCAATTGCACAAACAATTGCCTCCTGGGAAAAAAAATGCAAGGGGTTGTGGGTATTCTGTATCATTGCGCAATTCTAACCTGTTCCAAATCGTTGTCGTACGCTTGCAGGATAATACGCATTTGAGGTGAAAGTCCGCACATGGGATCAACATCCATCACTTCTCGAAAAAAGCTTGCAGAATATATTCGTTTTTCTCCCCCTTCTTCGCCCTCTGATCCATTCTCATCCATCTTCGTACTTTTGTTTAACTATGACAATTTCAATAAGGGTTCAAATTCAGTTATAGCAAAGCGGATAGATATATAGAGCAGACCTGATCGATCAGGTAGAGTCCGAATGAATGTTTCTTGATAAATGGATTTGAGCCTCCAGGAATAGGAAATTCCACAGTGATTGTTCCATTGCATTGGACAGGTGCTCCAGTCTTAATACTGAAGGTCTCTGTATGTTGACATAGAGGAGGAAGGGTGGGCTGGTTGTTGCTGTCTGCAGGAAAAAACAAGCTCGAGGTTTCACGTACATTGTCGTCTGAAGTAAACTTTGTTTGTGTGGCGGACTGGAATGAGTGGGATATCGCCACAGGATGCTATTGCACTTGTGAACATACGCATGGACAAAGAGAGAGAAAAAGGACAGCTTTTTATAAACACAATTGCTTTACCTTGCTATTTTCGAAACCCAAGCGACAGGAGATCCCTTGAATAGGGTAATGTGTGGCATTGACGATGGCCACAACAAGCTGTATGGATGAACTTTCTTCGCCCTGTCCAAGTCTGCTCACTTTAAAGTTTTTCATACGAAGCATTTAGTTCAGGCTGCACTTAGTAAAACCGTATTTTCCTCAGAGAAAAAACAAACCTATCCGCAGCTTGGATTGGAAAGTCTGTTCGAGTGCTGCACTCATTACTCGTGTCATTTGTAAAGTCTTCTCAAAACTGTTGGCTAATGTCTAAAATAGACTACAAAGTTAGCCATGGTCACTCTCAGCATCTCATGCGCACCGTTATTGAAGATTGAACAGATTCTACAGTTGGCCACATGGATTGGGACATGTCATTTCTTTATTCACATTGAATGAGGCATGCGGTCATGTACATCAACAATTCTTACTCTGGTTGACTATCATTCGTCGTTTCCGTGTTCTCATTCATCGTAGCGGAGGAAACAAGAAAGCAGCTTCCTGCTTTATGTGACTACAGATAATGATCATACTGGATCGACTGACTTCCATAGAACATGCATTCAAAAATGCCATGCTTCAATAAAAAGAATGCAACCGATAGAGGAGGAGAACATGATGACCAACTTACTGATAATGTTATCTCCATAAAGATACAAAGTTTGCTTCTCTAACAAGTCACTTAATGGTTCATCATCTGCTGAACAAGGAGAGCTTACCGTATATGTCTGGCGCATGGCTGTTCCCGCTAATTTACCGCAACAGAGGGATAACCCTTTCCTACAAGATAATTACCTACATTTCGATCATATGCGAATGCTGTCAAAGCCAAGGCTATCTCGATGCTGTCAACCTTTGAAGCCCCTCCGAACGGCTCGCAATACTTGCATCGTGGCTCTGCTTCTCACCCTAGTACCTATGTAGAGGTTACTAACCTGGCAGTTCCTACAAATTCGTTCTACAAGATGTGTCGAGACCTATTTTCCCGAGGCCAACGCCTCGGAATGAGGACTCATAATGAAGGGAAACCCACCTTCCTAGAGATTCTCTTCTGTACATTGAGGAATGTGAAAAAGCTTGTAATATGGGTATCATGCTTGCCCAACTCAACATTCTGCTCTTTTCCCACTCTCCTGGCTGACACAGACATTGTCCGTGTAAAGCTAACTAATCTACCCTTTCTTCCATCACATGATGTTATGGAAGGTTTAACTAAGTCTCCACCCCTTTGGGGAACGTTCTTGATCTCTCTCTTCTAGAACAAGAGAACTGCGGTTGATTCCTTAGTCGTGCATTCGTTGTCTTCCAACGCTCCTCTGCTAAACCAATAACAGCCTACAGCTTAACCACCGGATTTCGTGGTATAACAATGACTGTACCTTTTTCGCCACGTGGCAACACATGCCGTTTCATTGCCGATACGGTCAGGAACCTGGCTATAGTCGGTGGATTGTGCTGTTCGTCCAGCCCTTCGTTGCTATAACTGTCAGCAGAGCGGACATATAGCTGCTGCATACCCTCGCTTACCAAATCCGCAAACTCGAAACAAGCCAAACGGGCCTCTGCATCAGACTAACTCAATACCATTCCCTCTCTCGTTCCCACTGAGCAGCCGATCTTGAAGTCCACCCACTCTACTCCAGCACTCGTCAGCGAGCTTACTGATGCTCCTGGTCACTTAAACTCATATCAATCTGACTTACCAATCAATATCAACATGGACACTGACGACGCTTACTCAGTTGAAACAACACCCACGATTTTGGAGATGATGGATGCCTACATGACACCATGGACAAGTGAAACGTTACAGCTACCACCGTTCAAATTGCCCTTGCCTCAGGATCTCCCAGTATGGTCAATGAAACGCAGACTAACAAATCACTGACTGGATTGTCTCGCCTCGCCCACCCCCAGCTCAATTACGGATAACAGAGGTACGTTGTAGTTATCATCTCCGTAAACTCACCCCTAGATATCAATAATGCCTGCCAACGTTAGCATCAAACTCGACTAACATCAACTGTCGTATGCTTTCCAAAATTAGTTGCCCTGACAATCATCGACAATTTATGCGCTTCCTTCCTTTTCAACTGTTGCAACTTCTTACCTACAAGATACTAACACATGCAATTCCGAACTTCAACAGTAATTTGATTGTTGAATTCCAGGCCTCGCAGAATGTCTGGTCTCAACACTGTGGACTGATATCCTTTTCTATTGATATCTTGGTCTCACCGATTTTATCCAGCATAGATGGTAGAGCACTGCCTATTTTGAGGTCACACCGCCACCTCCTCACCTTCTATGCACTCACCCAACCAGCATGTCGTCAGATCTTTTTATTGACAACTCCTCCATATTTCCTCCTTACTACGACTCTCTATCGCCTAATCATGACCGGCGATTTCAATTTCTCCGATGACCCATCCACTCTATCCACCGCAGTCCAGGTACATAGTGGCTTCAATTTAGCATGACCCATTCAGTCGATTGCGTTAATGAGGGATCGTGGTTTCCACCCATGTTCCATATGCATTATAATGCCTCCTGCATTGACTATATGGTTTCTTCGTTAAATTTCTACCCTACTTTGCCCTCATTTTCGGTGGACTTTGTTTCTAATCGTTGGACAGATCACGCGTTACTCTCTGTTCACTTGTCCTTTGGTCCTGGCCACTAAGGACCTGGCCTCTGGCGTCCCAATCCTCTCTTGGCCACTAACCCTATCTTTTGCTTGAAATTAGACCAAGCTCTCACCGAAACTCCTTGATAATTTTTCGCTACACTTTCTCCACAACACTGTTGGGAACAGGTTAAGCGCGAGATCAAACGCATCGCTCGATATTTCTTGGGCACAAACAGGCTATTTGGCGGCAGAGGCAACTCAAACAACTTTCGACGGAAACGGACCGAGTTCTGCGAGCATATGGACGGGAAGTAGCAATCAGCTCCCACCAACTGCCCCGTATAGAAGGGAAAATCACAGCATTGCAAGAGGAGATCGCATATATTGCTAGCCTAAGGGCTGGCTGCCGGTGGCGCGAGCAAGGGAAACGGTCTGTCTGGTGGCCTTACACGCACCATTTTACAACTCCGATATCACCAATCTGTTGTTCCTTTGAAACAGCCACTGACCCATGACACCTGCTTCACTCCTGAGACTATGACAGCAGCTGTCGAACACTTTTATAGCGACCTCTTCTCACCAGACCCAGTAAATGCTGATTGTTTACGTGATATATTACACGACCTCTCTCCTGCTGACCGCGTCCCAACCTCCCATGACGACCTATGCCGTGCTTTCACAATCGATGACCTCAGGTCTGGTGCCTCCCGTGCACCTATACGAATTAGCCCAGGCCCTGATAGCCTGCCGTATGAAATCCTAGGACTGGTTCTTCGACATCTCGGTTACAGTGGTCTTGTTTTGCCAGGTGTGTAATGATGCCTTGAGTAACAGTGTTTTCCCGCCAACTGGCAAGAAACATGCATGTGTCTTCCAAAAAAGGGCGATCTCTCGCTTATGAACAGCTGGCGCCCTATTTCTTTAATCGACACAGATGCTAAGATCTTCACTCGGTTGCTGAATGTTCGGATGCTAGACTATTGGCAAGGTTTAAACTCTCCCTTCTAGACTGTAGCAGTGCATGCTACAGATAGGTCTTTATGACCTTGTGTGCGGATTGGCCTGTATAGGCGACGATCAAGATAGTGATCTTTTGTACTTCATTTATTTGTATATTTACTCTTCGCGCACAGACGTTGTATATAAAGACGGATCCTGAAATCTCAGGATCCTCACGTTTCTGATACCCTCAAAACGGTCTACATAATTCCTGTCTCGCATCTCCACACAGCGCTTCCTCGCCCACACCCTTTATATTTTACATATTCGTTCTTCGTAAGTAGATCGCGACGTTGGCCATAGGCCGTGCTATTACACGGACCGATTTCCTGCGGGGCCGCTTCATAGCTGATGATGGACTGCTTGCCAGGATTGTTCAAGAGGACGCCTAGCGGTTCAACCATGCTGCAATGAGGCTTTTGCTAGATCACTACAAGGCTTATGACCGGGTACATCCATTGAATCTCTCTCGCACACTGCCTCTTTTGGCTTTCCTTCAAACTAATTCAGTCGATCAACTCTCTCTCTTTCAGACACTGATTCGTAACGACGTAAATGGCCATTTGTCTCAACCTGTCCGCCAAGACCGCGGGCTCCGTCGAGTTGATCCTCTGTCGCCTCTTCTCTTCAGCCTCGCCTTTGAGCCGTTTCTATGCCCTATTCTGCATGGCCAAACTTTTGAAGGGTATACCCTTCACTCGTTTGGTACGCGAGTTTCCCTCACTGCTCTCGCCCCAGTGAAATCTCTGGCTTATGCTGACGATGCTGTTGTCTTTCTCAAAAACGCTAGTAACCTTGACCGCTTGCACCAGCTTTATGACACCTATGGTAAGGCCTCTAATGGCAAGCTCAACTACCATAAAACCCAGGCTTTCTCTCTCTCTGGCAACCCGCCAACACCGGATTGGGTCATTGGTTTGTCTCGCTATTATATCAAGCAATGATATGATCGTCGTTCCCCTCAGGCCTTAATCTACTTGGGCTTTCCGCTCGTGAGCTCCAAAATACAAAGAGACACCTTTCTACAACAACTTTTACTGGAAATTGAAAATACCTGCAATATCCGCAGTCAACGAGGTCTTTCAGTTCTCGGTCGCGCTACAGTCTTGAATACTCTCATCCTCTCTTCCTTGTGGCATATCCTTCGGGGTTTCCCAGTCCCCGAATTCTTCTTACATAATGTCCTGTTCCAACCTCATCAATTCCTCATGCATCAGATGTTTCACCCCGTCCAGTTCGAATTTCTTTGTTCCCCCAAATCCACTGGTGGCCTTGGCGTCCTTGATCCTGGTCGTCAGCAACGCGCTCTGCAACTACGGTGGTTAGTTCACTGCTTATTGAGACTACGTCTCGCTCGTTTGTTTTTCCATTCATTACCTTTCATGTTCAATCGATCACTAACTAAGCACACTATCTTCTTCTGTTATTCTTTCCCGACTCTCGCCCTTCTTTTCTTAGACACTCTTACCACCCATTATGTTTACTTTTTGATAGTATAGATTCTCTCCCCCATTGTTTCAATCTGTGTCCTCTTTCTTTTGTTATCACCCTGTCAATGCCTTTTACCTCCATCTACCAACCAATAGACATTTCTCCCTCCTTCCCCCGACGGTTCCACGCGATCATTGTCGCTGATGCCTTCCTCCGTGATGCCTCCATTGGATACCTATGTCCACGTACAAGCACTGATCGATCCAGCTTTCCCTGAGTAATGGCTCGCTTTCACCGCGCACAAGGACAAGGAAAGATCCTGTTCCGCTTCTTTTTCTTGCTCTAACTGATGCCATCTTCCTTGCCCCGTCCAGCTGATTCCTTTGACCTCTTGCCCCTCTTTGAAGGGTTTCAATTAAATGGCAAACACTTCCCCCAGTGTCCACCAGGCAGTGCCATCAGATCACCACTACCGAACCTATCTATGCACCGCATCTTGTCAGCCTAACGGCCGCCAAATAGAAGTTGTTTTGGCGTTTTTCCATTCCATTTACTGCCCGCAATATATGATATCGTCTCCTGCAGCACAAACTGCCATGCCGCACAGAGCTTCACCGCATCGCACCTGCCAAGTTCCCCAACAGTTTCTGCTGTATATATGGTTTCTCTACTGATGATGTGAGCTACTTTCTTTTTCTTTGTTCGGTGAAACTCCAGGTTCCACCATCTGATCAAAGCTTTTTTCCACTCCGCTTCAGCTTAGTTTGCTGATTGACGACCTATACCGGCTCACCTTCCCAACCTGTACCTCTCCAGTCGCCCCATCGCAGGTTTTCGCTTGCACCATGATATCTATGTGGGGCTCGCATTGGGATAACATGTTTCGTAACGTTCCTTTCTCTCCTTTAAACACGATCAACCTCGCACAGAAACTTCTCCATTCCTTTGTTGCTGAACAGAACCTTCTCGAGTGAATTTTCTGTCCTTTTGTTCTGCCCTTCCCCGTTTCTCTTTATTGCCCAGGTTCCCTCTACTTTAGAAAGCTCCTTTTATATAACTTTCATCTGCACATCACTCAACACGACACGTGTCGGACAATAATATACGTTGAGCATGATAGTCTCCTTCAAAAATTGAATAGATTTGGTGCCCAGCTATATGGAGAATGGTCTTGTCAGATAACTATGTTCAGAAACTTTATAAGACCAATCGGATATTTTCAAAAACCACGGTACCATCCTCTTAATGATTACAGACCGCCTTGAGAGGGAAAAAAAAAATGCAATTACTTAACCGGCGCGAATTTTATCATTGCAAGTCGAAGACAAAGTTACAACGAAGATCAGTGATTGCATCGATACACAACTAGCCAGGTGATCATGCATCTTTTTATTCCCAGTAAAGCATACTTGGATAGTTCCAGACAGATGCTTGTGCAAGGCTTCTAGATTTAGTCTCTATATATCATGGTAAACCATTTAACACATTGTGTCTGCTGACGCAGTTGAAGTGAAAAAATTCCCTTGTCACTCGTTTGGTTACCATTAAATTAGTATTCTATGTGTTCTCCACTTCAATTCTTCGGAAAGAACGCGGAAATATCCCTGCCAGGCGCAAATGATGATTAAGCACGTTATGTTTATTCTGGAGGGCAAGGTCTTTTTCTTTATCCTTGTCGCGTAGATTCACCCTTTTCCCATTGGGAAGCACTTGTGCGAATAACGCTCGAAAAGATTTATTCTTAGTCGAAGCCATTGAGGCTTCCTTGAACCCGTCGTAGCAGACCACTCTCAGAGTACTACTAATGCAAAAATATCCCGGAAAGCTTTCAAGTGATTTGGTTTGGTTATATACTCTTTGATTCCGAATGATAAGGCTTCATGGCAAAGTTGATCGCACGTACAACTGCCATTCCTTTTATTTGAAAGCTATCTATATTGTGTCGCGAGGGTCATCTAGTCTTTTTCCTTCGGCGCACATATACATATACCTATTCACAGCACACTCGGATCAATCACGGGTCTATCCTCTTGCTTCCGCTGTAATCTATGGAAAGTGATGGCAACAGCAAGATAGACTGCTCTTTGATCTTCCAATCGGATGTGAAGGATGAGTCTATCCGGATAACTTGAATGGACCAAAAAGAGAGAGTGTGTGTATGTGAGTGAGGGTCGATCCGTTGTTAATCGACGATGCATAGGGCAACCTGCTTCTCCGAAAGTTAGTCAAGGGAC
The DNA here is from genome assembly GCA_002749535.1 of Apophysomyces variabilis. Lineage (NCBI taxonomy): Eukaryota > Fungi > Mucoromycota > Mucoromycetes > Mucorales > Mucoraceae > Apophysomyces > Apophysomyces variabilis. The sequence goes on along the minus strand of MZZL01000400.1, from coordinate 52,255 downwards.
GTGAATAGGACATTTTTGGTATTTTCGCCTAACCTGTGGTTGCAGTCTAGGCAGTCTTACAATGTCAAGAAAGCCAAGGTGAAATACCAAGATGAATTCCATATAAGGAGATATGTAGTACAATGGATTCGGCGGATATAAACCCATCTCTTCCTCCGATGACCGGTCTTTATCTCATCCTTTCAAGATACACAACATGACCAGGTTATCCAAACATGATCTGTCCAATACAGAATCGGCTCCACTTTTGCGGCCATTGACAACCTATAGAAGACCATCGCCTTGGCATGTCATTATACCCTTTAGTACTCTTGCATTTTACATGGGGTATGGTCTAGTTAGATCACTCTTCAAAAACTATTTTAGCCTTACTAATGTTTAAAAAACCTGTCAGATCTCTTTTTGCTCCTATGATCGAGTTTTACACCCAAGTCTTTTGTGACAAGTAACGATCGGCCTCCTTTCCATCTACTTGACAAGTTAGTTTTACTGATACGCGCCCCCTTCTCCTACTCTAGACATTATGAATCAAGAACCGTCATCAATGTAGACGGCGATCTAAATCCAATTCAAGACTGCTCTATCCCAGAAGTACAATCCGTAGTGGCAACGGTCCTTGCTATTATTATGTTCCTGTCATTCGGACCAGGTAAACTAACAAGCTTTCTTTTTCCCTTTTATCTATGTGCTTTTCATTTGTAACATTCAACTAGAAATTAACAAAAATGTCAACATATAATAGGTATCTTCACAGCAGGGTATTTCGGAAAGCTTTCTGATCGCAAGGGCCGAAAGATCATTTATAAAATCGCTGCCGTTGGTCAAACCTTGCAACTCTTATGCTACGTTATCACCGCAAAATACCAAGACATAGTCGGTGTAACCTTCTTGTTCTTGGCGCCAATCATTCGAGGCGTATTCGTCGGTGAAACTGTCCTGTCGGCTGCCGTCCAAGCTTACATTGCAGACTGTACCACGATGGAAGATCGAACAGTTGCGTTTGGTCGACTGATAGCCTCTGTTATGTTGGGCGCTTGTCTAGGTGAGATAACGACCAACTTGTTATCCTGTCATTCATGGAAAGTCGTCTCACGATTGTCTCTCTAGGTCCATTTGCTGGCGGCTATTTACTCAGTGTATGTATAATTTATTTGCATCTATACGCAATGTACCGTCGTGCACAATGGGCTAACTGACTTGGTTTATCTCCCAATAGAAAACGAATAGCATCCTCGCCCTGTTTTATGTTGGTCTTTCCATCAATATCCTCTTTATAATTTACACGACCTTTGTTATGCCTGAATCTGTTAATCTCGACCAACCCCTCGTCTCACCCGTAGAAGACGATAACAACAACAAAAACAGCGGCTTCTCTTCCTATTGGAGCAAACTGAATTTCTTTGCAACCTTTGCCATCTTGTTTAGAGCTCGTTCTCGCAAGCTTTCACCTGCCGCTTTGCCGATCCTGGCCATCTTGCAGTTCCTTTTTTCAGCCATTTCAACACCACCCATATTACTCTATGCCATGCTGAAGTATCATTGGACATCCTTTGAAGGCGGCTTGTTCGTTAGTGTCAGCGCCTTCAATCGCTTAGTGATCACGTTGGCCCTTCTACCTTTGCTTACAAAACTCTTCCGAAAATCAAGCAGCGATCCTAAGGATGTTGGCCATTCTCTCCAATTTGACGTATGGGTTCTACGGGTTGGTTTTGCTGTTTTGACTGTTTCTCTTTTATGGATGGGTTTATCAGAAAGTCAAGGATCGTTTGTCGTATCCATTGTTGTCCTGAGTCTGTCCGTCCTTTGTTCACCCACACTATCCTCGCTTCTGACTGCCTCAGTGGATCCATCCGAGGTTGGCGAGGTGATGACTGCCTCGGCCGTTTTGGATTCATTTGGAGGTAAGGACAACGGATGATTATGTTCGATTAGTCACTTATCGAGCATTTCTTATTGTTCTTAGTTATCTGTGCACAATCGGCAGCCAACGGTATCTACAGTGCCACGGTCGCCACATTTCCAAATCTGGTATTTTTCGTTTGCGCTGGCGTGGCTGCGATGGCGCTATGCTTGGCATTTTTTGTGTATCCGGCCTCGAGTAATACGGACGAAGAAGGAGCTGTCACAGATCATACAGATATCATCCAATTATAACATATTTTGCATCATCCAACCCTAACATCACGCATTCAAATTCTTTATACCCCCCTTAAATATTTTGTCCACATGAAAGATGACCGATAAATAAACAAGCTTGACTGTCTTCTTGTCATTGCATTGACCTGTTGTTTCACATAATGACTCGAGAAATGGATGAATGGAAAAGTGACCTGTTGGAATATATGCTCACACTTGGTTTGCCCGATTATGGTAAGAGACAAAAAGGACAAAAACACATGATGCAGTTGATGATTGTTAATCTTTTGTTGTAAGAATATACGACTAGGTTGAAGAACCAGTTATGCATACAATTATCCCAACAACTGGAAAGCCTGTTTCCACCGTTGAATGATCCGGAAACATCCATAAGAGATTTTGTCGCTCTCCAGACCAAATGGTGTGCAGCCGGCACCTCGTGCAGGCGGCTTCGCCAACTGGAATGCGATGCAGCAATGGATTACGAAAATGTCCTTCGTACATCACTTGAAAAATCCATGGCTAGTCTTCTTCAGCCAATGGAGCTACCCTATGTTTCCCGACAAGAGTTGTGGTGCGATTCTATGAATATACAAGAAAAAGCGCGCTATTTTCCAATGCTCAAGGTACCTGCAGCTCCTGCCAGTGGTAGGTCTCAGCAATTACATGATTTAATGCAAGTGACGGATGGCAACTCGGACCATAACTGATCCAAATCATACAGTCAAAAGGATAAGATCACCATGAACTCTACGATGTTAAATCGTTTGTTAGCGTTGGATAACCTATCCTCTGCTTTTTCAGATGTATCGACTGAAAACGTTTGTGCAATACTTAGTTGGCTAATACATATCCGCCAATTCATTATCAACAATTAGATGGCTATAAATTCGGAATTATTGCTTCAGTCGGATCCTTATGAGAAGGAAATGGATGCACTGTCAAGTATTAATCAATACCTAGGCCAGAAAAACCACTCTGCTTCCATCATTGCACTCAGTAAACCGATAAAACGTAGCCAGGAAAACGATATCAAATTAACGGCTATGGACAACGGTAAGTGGAAAGTCGCCAGCGAAACAGGAATGGAAATAATGAAGAGCCGAAAGGTGCATATCTGTTGGTGGGTTCTGCAAATACTCAATGTTCTAGCAGCATACAAGAGACAAAAACAGATAGATCATCAATGCGAAACTTCTATCCACAAGATCATGCAACATACGAAAAGGTAACCATATTAGCTGCTTTGTGCTCCAAATTGATGCGGTACAACAATTCTGCTGTACATGCGAAATTAGAACCTAGATCGTACGCATAAGAGGCTAAAGGTCTCCCACGTTCCATCAATCTCCGGAAACGAATGCCAAGAGTCTGCGTATGCTACGTTTAGTGGAACAAGCAGAAATTTCTTGCAGCGTGAGGGCCGGGACTGTCGAGACAAAGAGGTCACCATGGGGTTGAGGAACTGTTCTTCCCAAGAAAAAAGCGAAAATCAAAGGCGTGACAAACAGGTAAACCTGCCTTTTTCGGCTGCAAAAAACATATGCGATTTCGTGGCCATAAGAGGAGCAAGCCGCTTTATGAGACAGGACGTTAAACATGCCTGAAATTTCGGATCTTTCTGTTCAACTATGGCACATACATGTTTTTTTCCTCGTCTGCTGATAAAATCGTGTTGACAATGAAACATTGTATATAACTTTGTCTGCGCGTATCATACTGGATGCTATCCTAATGGTTTCAATAAACTTGGCACATCGATTTGCTCCTATTTGTACCCTCATCTGTACCTCGTAGAGAAGAATATGAAAGCAATCTTATATTTTACATTTTATTGGCTAGCCTAATTATGCATTTTTGGATGCTTGCAAACTACCAAGCAATTTTGCAAAGGTTTGCTTCGAAAAACAGTTATCTAAACGCAACGTGAGCTTACCCTTCAAATATTGATGTAGAACTCACGTTCGCAATCCCAGATGACCTTTGCCCATGTTTCGTTCATACTTAGCAAATCTTTGTTGCCCAGGACAATTAAATGTCTAATTATCGCGTTATTATTTTTGTGCTAATAATATGGAATATACCTTCTGGCACGAGTAAGTGCAACATTTACTCTAGGATGGTTGTCAATAAAACCACTGCTGGTGGTTCGAACGGTTGAAAGCACTATAATATCTTTTTCCCCGCCTTGAAAGGCATCAACTGTAGAAATCTGAACATTCTTATCCTCTGCCTTTAGGTGAGAGCTCATATACTCAGACAGTTTATCAGCCTGTTCTTTATCTTTCACATTTGAACATCAGTAAAAAGTCAAGACTGCTCTAAACGACTTACATAGAGCAATGATACCCATGTCAGACGAGGACGCTCCGAGGCTGCAAAGTCCTTGTACGATATGAACAGCTACAGCAATCTCCGTCTCATTCCAAAACGAGTTTGTTCGACTAGATCTTTTTTCCTTTTAAATGATGAGCTTCCTGGATTAATATGCCGAGTAAGAATGCTTACTTCGCCGCCAATATCAATAAAGGAGAGTGTTGGTAGACCGTCAGCAATCGGCTTGCGATCCGAATCGGTTATGCCGTTTAGCAATCGCTGTCTATAAAATAGCTTATTACTGATCGCTGATATTTGTGGGTGGCACTATGAAGCATGCGGTTTAGATCTCATCACCTCCTTATTAGCGTAATATACCCAGTTCTTCTTACCCGATATTGTGTTCGTAACATAATTGTCTGTACCATTCAATGCATAATCAATATTATATCCTAAAAACAGCGCAGTTCCCTTACTTTTTGTCCCATCTACAAAATGTAACGAATTTAGTATTGATACTATTGAACAGATACTTTAATGACTTACTTCTGTTAATCGATCAAATAAGGTTTTATCCAAACCTTGACCCTCTTTACCTTGTTCACAATTTGTCGCTAATGTAGGAGGAAGCTAAAATCGAGCAAAAAATGCATGAATATGTATTATATTCATTTCGTAGTCAGAACCTGTAGCGGGTCACCGATCATAATAAGTCTGCTAGATGAAAATCTACACAGAGGTACCATAGCTAGAGGTTCCATCAGTTGCGAAGACTCGTCCAGTAACACAAGCGAAAATTTCGAATTATTGAAAACTTCGAACACAGAGGCCATACATGTTGTTCCTAGTAAGCTGGGTTAGTAAGAGATAACTGGTCATCAATGACTGTACGTCCTCACTAACCAACGACATCTACAGACTGAACTTGCACAGAATTTTCGTTCTTGCGAAATCGTTGTATAGTGGAAGCAATGTATCCATTTTCTTCCTCTGAGTTATTAGGATCCTGCAACATCAATTCCAGTTCCTTTATTTCTACAGCGGTGTAAGATGGTGACAGCATAGCATGATTTACTTGCCTTCGTTACATGACATTTTGGCTTGTGCTGTGTACGGGAGTAGACTCTTCGAGATCTTTTTCAAACTACGATAAAAAGAAGGAAAGGTTAGGTCTAACTCAACCTGCTATAATATATCAATTGTACCTTCCAACGCGAACAAACTGATCGAAGCCTAGCTTGACCAAGGTCTAATAAGCTGTTACATAAATCGCATAGCGTAACTGATCGAAGTTACCAACAGAATACGATCCACTGCAACGTTCTGGTTTGTATACCGGATTAATTGTAAGCCAGATACTTTTTGGTTTATATCTTTCGTACCGTCATCGATGATATCAATATCTTAAAAGATATTATATCATCTGGCTCTCTGTACCTCGATGCCTCCTCAATAATTTCACGTAAAAATATGATTAAAACAGCAGCAAGGAAACTTTCATCGACAAGAGATACTTAGTTCAGTTTAGTCTCAGTAATCGTAATTTACCTTTTGCCAGAACCAAAAACGCCTATGTAATTTATCAATACAGCGCTATAACTTCTTGGTTGTTGTGACATTACCATGGACTAATGTTACCGGTTCCTTAGCTTCATCATTCCATCCGGGAGCTACTATTACTGACTTGGCTACCGCTCGAAGCACACTAACGGGATGTTAACTATTGCCTATTAACGAAGCAGGCCGACACTCACCTCTCTTGATCTTCATTCAACCTGTAACGCTTAATAGTCTCTTCGATTTTGTTCTCTACGTTAACGTTATCGTGTTGGTAAAGTTTGATGTAATCAAGTTCTCTTGGCGGGTTGATATCAGCTTGAGCCTTTTTACGCTTATTTTTTCCGTCAGATAGTAATTTTGGTAGCATTAGACATTGGTCCAGCTGCTTATCTAGGGTATCTGCGTGAAGTATGAATACTCTAGCATTTAGAAAAGTATTACTTGCCGATCATCATGAACTCAGAGTTAGCAGAGATTGTCCGTAATGCATAAATAGGTAGCCCATCTTTCACAAGGTTGTTTGCAATTCTTGCATCCCTTGGAGTAACACAATCTATCTAGAAGCAGCAGTTGATATACATCCGCTGCTCTCCTTGTTCGTACTAACATCAAGCATGCTGTCTGATGATGGCCCATAAAATATGCTGCGTCCGAGAAATGTTGCGTTAGGGTCAAATCTGGGTGATTTTGAGATAACCCAAAGGTCATCTATTGAGGATATGCTTTAGATGATAATCTTCAAGAGTAGGTTATACCTTTACTATATTTTGAATGATGCTCCCTGCTTCGTAATCTGAATCGAAAACGCGTCTGAAAATGGGATCTTGCATCCCTGTTAAAATACAGTAAGCTTAGAGAAGTTTTCGAATAAGGGCGCTATGTGTAACCGGCTACCTCTCGATATCGCAATGCTCATAAAAGCCCAACCCTTTCGAGCGGAAAATCCTTTCCATGTCTTTATCTTTTTTGCACGTATTAAACACAGCATAATAGTAGATCGCAAAATTCATCAGCAGGATCTAACGTATATATTAGCATCAGATGAACCAGAACGGAAGCTTACCTGTAGGTGTTCATGGATCAGTTTTTGAAAAGTTTCCTTATATTCCGCAGTGTTAGCCTGCGTTGCACTTTTAGTAATTATAAGTACAGGGTTATTGTCGAACTCACAAACCGCGTTGGAACCACTTTGTTTCTTTTAGGCTGCTTTTTGCTTTTTAAAACAGACGTCGCTTTGTCGTAGCTAGGAAATTGTAAAACAAGCGGCACGCCACTAAACATGGCTAGTTATACCCTACTGCATACAGGCTTCTGGTCCCCGGTTACGATACTTACACGCCTTCTGCTAAAGGAGATACAAATTTCTTCTGTTGGGCGCTCACTCTGTGAGAAAAATAAATAAGGACATGGTTAGGTGCATAAGGCGATATTGCTTGTCGAACTCACGCTGAACTGGAACCAATGCTATCGGACGACTGCCCTTCCTCGCTAACTACAATGCTAGATGCAGTAACGAACGCACTAAACAAAGGTAAGTGATGCGACAGGAAAGACGAACTAATACCTGGCGCTGGCCGTATTATTGGATGAGTTCTCTGAGGGATTTTTCCATGCTACTGTAGCGTTTACACCAACAGGATTGTTGACAGACGACATCTGACCAGTACGCTTGGACAATCCAACACGGACTCTCTTTTGTTTCGCCTGTAATGAATACACGTTGAAGGTTATCCATTCGCAAAATTCGTTGCGATACTTACGGAATAGCTCGATTCTGGTTGTTCATACTCTTCTGTTTTTCTCCTTTTGGATTTCAATATATCGTCTTCAAACTGTTCCTTGACATTTTGAGATGGTATATATACGTCTCTTGAGGGATTGGTTATATGTTTATTCGGATCATGACTTCCATCCGCTTGTATTCGGTTATTTCGCCATTCTTCGTCGTTATTCATCTTTTCCACGTTTTCATCGTCAAGTTTGTCCAATCGCTGCTTTCCTTTATCCAATGGGAAACAGCCGACTTTCAATGTGTGAATGCCTGCATTCACTTGTGCGTATGTATAGGTAGATATCGAGTTCGAACTAACATTTGCTTGGATCTCTTCATTGACCGGCTCGTCAGGGATTGCATCCATTAGATTGTTAGGAATACCAGAGACGTTCCCCGCCAAACTGTGAACTGCGTTAGACTCGAAACCACGTATACTCTTCGCCACGGTGCCGAGAGTCTGAACAGAGGCTGTGGTCCGCCTATGTAGCCGGAAAGAGGGCAATCGTTTTCTGACCGTGCTGTTATTTAAGCCCGATGCATCTGGAATACGTACGTCTTCGTTGTTAACTCGTTCATCTGACTATTTTGCAAAGGACAGTTATTGATAATGCTTTCTATATGTATTGCGGACAAAGACCTCTATCGTTGGCGCCGTAACTGATACGATGCAATTATTGGACGCTTGTACGCTGTGTGGTTCTTGGCTTTCGAATGATTCCACTGTAACGATATGTCCTTCAAACTCGATTTCATCTCCTACGATTGGTGCACCTCGTTTATGAAATATTCTAAAGTAAGCTTCGTAAAAACTGACGTCCGTAAACCAGTTATCAAGGTACCTATCAATAGTGTAGCCTTTCTCATCAATCAAGACAAGCTAAATGTCGTCAGGAACGTCATTTCTCCCCTTTCGACTGTTTGTACCTTTTTATTGAAACTATAGTATTTCATTGTGCCTAAGACCTAGGGTGAGTATATTTTGTTTCCGTTTGAGTTCTTTACCATCTTGCCATGTCTTAAATTTCTTCAATTTTTGAGCAGTGAATAGCACAATGAAGTGGCAAATGAAATGGCTGTTGTCCATTTCGTACTTCCAGTATGTTGATAGCCCGTTCTTTCTAAAAATGTTCAACGCGACATTTCCGGCTACGCGCTTTGGGCAACGCGTTGCGTGACTTTCCATTACCGCGTATTGCTCGCAACACTTCAGCTCCGCAGCAAACATACCGAGCGGAATGAACCAAAGGAAACCCTACAGACACAGGCGCACTAGCGCAAATATGGACATTTCTGACGCGGGTTGCACAATCTGGTGCTGTGTGTAACTGACACTCTAGTTGCTTCCTAGTCGAATAGGTACAGGCAAACGTTTTTCTATTGGAATAATTATTCACCTGGTTTTTACATATTTGAATATAAATGAACGCGACTTTACGTATTCAATTAGAGAAAAAATCGACTTCGAGCTGTTGTAATACACGTGAACATGAGTTTACCTATTTGAATAGAATGAAACTCTGCTAATAAACATCTGAATAAGGATAGAGATGTAGCATAAGTCTATTTTCTCTTTTTGCAACAAGCAGTTTGTGTGGTATATTTTTATTCGGAAAATAGGGCTGCAATAAAAATCATGTATATGCAATGATTTGTATATATGATGTCTCAAATTAGACGCATAAAACGAAGACGGTATCGGCTCCATAGTATGATGTTCCAACATGGCAGTACTTCAATAACATAAGTTATTAACAGAAATCAATTTACCAATGTATATACTTACATATCTAGTCAAGTAAGATCAATTGATACTGTACAAGGATATTGTAAATCTGCGGTCTTGTAAAAGGAGAGGTATCTGTTCCAATGAGTTTTTATGTGGTCCTTGATACCGAGCTCCGCACAGACTCTCTTATGAGCAATGTTGATTATAGGCCAGCGCATCTTAATTGCTCGTCTTAGAGATCCAGTGGCCCAATGCATACCATTTACATGGCGAAATACTAATTGTATGGGCATAACCTTCTTTAACGTTGGGCCTTCCAATGGTAGATACGTCTGTGGCGTTTCTTTGGCAATCTGCACTCGGGTCTCATCATCACCAGTAATCGTGGCAAACCCTGTATCAGAGTAAACCGCCACCGGTCTTCGGTATGTGTGGCAGCCAGCTGGAAACATTCTGTGCCTTGCCACCAGTTACTAACGCTCATTCCTGCGTCTTTCGTAGCTGTGACTCTCTTTGTCAAGTCGTCAACATCGTACCAGAAGTGTTTCTGATACATGTCTCTATGTTTTCTGAGGGTTTGCAGCATATCTTGCTTCTCCTCGTTAAACTAGCCTTCATCTCCTTTTATCTGCAGAGCTAATACTCGGAAGCCACAAAGCACGTCTGCTAGTACATCCACCATGCCTCTAACAGTATCGGCTAAAATGGCAGGATCAACAGCAAAATGGAACGTGTGAGGCTTCTTCCTGGGCCATCTAGATTCGTTTAAGCTTAAAAATTTGTGTACTGCCCAATTTACCTTTGTTGAGACACGTCGTCATTATCATCGCGCGGTCTTTTCTCCTTTTCTGACGGAATGGCGTCACCTATCTGTCATATTTCCAGCAAAATGAGTTAAGGTCAATGAATATGAATGCTCGCAAATAGAGCATACCTGGATAGTTTCAACAGATTGATCGCTTAATTGCAAAAGTGTTTAAGGCTGTCTTCGCCGTGTACCAATTTTGCGTAGCGGCTTTTGCTGTCTCCATTGTATCTCCGAGGCTGGTCCAAAACGAGAGAAAATATCTTTGTAGCTTTTTGGAGCGACCCGACTTTTGATATCTTTGTCAGTAGAATTTAGGATATTTTCGTGCTTTGGTATCGGCGTGTCCGCAAGCGCTTTCAGCTGGTCTAACGTGGCATGCATCTGCTGTTTATCTTCGCATTCTGCAAACTTAGAGTCCAGCTTTTCGAGGTAACGTTTCATAAAAGCTTGCATTTGTCTATATCTGACTTGGACTCCTCAGTGGACATCTCTTCCTCGACGGTCAGATGCCATCTTCTAGGTATGTACGGCAGCGTTATTGAACCCTCTGTCGGAAGCATGTTTGCACGGCAAATAAAACACCAAAACGACACCTGCAGTGACAGTTGTCCTCTCCCGAACACGTTGAAGCTTCAAGCATTTGCTCTTTGATGGTCAGCAAGGCTCGCGAACTAATGTTCCCAATGAGCGGAAATAGTCGTGAATGGCCTTTCTCCAGCACGGATATATTAGTGGTGTCAGTCTAATTTCGAGCGGATAATCGTACCTATAAGAACCTGTTATGTAAATCGCAGATAAAATTTTCCAAGATAAGGGCGACGTATCTTCTTAAACACCCTGCTCACTCTGTAGAAACCTTTATGTCTTGCTTTTAAAGACGAATGCGCGCTTTCTACTCTCCGCGTTGTGGTGCAGCCAAGATGGTTTAATCTGTCAGTGACGTGTACTGCCCACTCTTCCTTGCACTCCATCCATCTGATTTATAACATAAGCAAAGTGCTTGCTATCTAGACATTACATGTTCATGTGTTGTATGACTGCAACAGACCACTAGCATTACAGCCCGCCTTAGCAGCTTCGTGGTATTTAGTCAGAGCTTCTTCGAATTTTTTTTGCGACCTGTTATTTATCATAATCGATAACGCATCGATACACCCGTTGTAGTTATCGATCTCGCCCTTCTTGTAGTAGCCTTTGATGTTGGTCACAAAGTTCTTCATAATGCGTCATGTACACAGCAGTTTAGTGGTGCTCGGAAATATAGGGCAAGTGTGATCTGGAGGGCAGTGCATTGGTCGGTCGCAGCCACACCAGGCACTGTCTCTTTAAAACACTAGGAATTTCAGTTGTTGAAGCGCCCAAACATAGGTGGCCTCAATTTCATCACAGATGAAGGCTCCTGCTATCTTAAGTCATCCCAGGGTCAAACAACCTATGCTTCCCATACCAATAACTTCGATAAATGGCGTCATCATGCTGTCATATTAAGAATACTAGCATGCGTTGTAATCAGGTTTTGGATGGAAGCAATAACTATGGAAATTATTATTATCTGTTAGTGTTATAAGTGGCGTCAGTGAGCAGAACTTCCGAAAAAGCTCTAGCGCGCCTTGGCATAGATGGTAGAAAGATAAATAAGCTATTAAGCCGATTCTGTTTTGTCAGACTGTACTGAAACTCATAGTTTTCTGCAGTCTTCTGCTTAATAGTTGAAGCCACAGCTGAGGTGTCAAGCGGCCCCGATTTAGTTTGTCAGTTGCGCAGATCTCGCTGAATTACGGTAACAGCGCCTTGGCTATCATTATCCTCAGCGAGGACGCGACTCACAAGCTTAACAGATGCTCCAGCGCTGAACATCTTGTCGCTTAGCTGCTCTTGCGCCAATGAAAGCTATCCGTTTTCGTGATAAACACGAGAATCCACGTTATCCAAATAATAATTATGGTAACGTTCCTTGTCGTTGTCAGGCTTTGGCGCATTGACTTTTCTACTTCCCGTTTGTTTGCAACGAAGCTCTTATAAGGTACGGGCATTCACAACGCATTGAGCTTCCGAATCTTTTGCACTGATCGTGGTAGGATACCACGCGTATTGCGGTATTCACGCCTTTTTACACTTAATATGAAGACTACTACTTCTGTCAGATCCTCAGAATGCTATAAACTTGCCCAATGATAATCTCACTGGCAGCACATTGAGCAGGCATCGGAAAACACCATCATAACTGGTGTTTTCTGCATATAAAGCACATGTATTTGAATTTACAGAATACGAAAGCGCACAGTGTACCTTGAAATGATCACGTTCAAGTTGGTTCACGATGTAGAATAAAGGACACGGGAACTCAAGCCCATTATGGCATGAAAAAGCGCAAGCCACTGTGTACAGGAATCGAGTTTCCATGCTAATATCACGTTTGGTAAAGCAGTTACCCATCGCATGATGGTTCGTATATTCGCATGACTGTTGATTCTTCAGCTTTCAATAGTACACAAATAATCGAGCGGACGGCAATAACTCGCATTAAATGGCATCTACAACTCACGCATGAAATGGTAACATTTCCCAGCAGTAATAGCGCCTAAGGCAACTACTAATATAGTCAGGACCATGTTTTGAAATCACCCGTTTTCTTTCACGAAGTACACATGGTATTGAGTGTATCGCTTTTGGACCAATGCGATAATCCCGTTCAATAAATCACTGGAAAGACTAGCTCATGGCTGCCTATAGAAAACTATGGACCGTGCATAATTGTCCCAGTGACTTTCGAACGGAATGGTTCTTTGTATTTATTACACCTAATTGTTACGCCTACTGCAGGTGTTACATGAGTAAATGCATTGACGTTTCGTTATTGTGCAATATATATAGCCAAATGAGAGAAGAACATATTTCTTTGGTTATTAATATAGATGTCTGTAAGGAAGTCCATAATAGAAAGGAAAGTGCCATATATGTATTACGCCTTAAGTATGTAAAGCTCCATATAAGTTATGATGTCCAACGTTTTGAAGATGAAAGACCCTTTTTTAACCTTACATGCCCTAAAAGTATGGCCTGCGATATGATTGGGTGATTTTTCTATCAATTTTTTAGACCACTGCCCCACACGGCTTTGGTCGTCAAATATCAATCGTTTTGGTTCCTAATCATTTGCCAGCTATGGCGTCCCCACCGTTGGAAAGGCCTTATAATCGCGTCCAACCTATGTGGAAATTGCGAGGTACATCCGTTTTTCATTAATAACATATATTAGATCATTAAGTTTCTGCATGTTTCTCGTAGATCTTTTAGACAAAAAGCTTATTAGCTTGGTAAAACAATATAACAGGCACTGCAACCGAATTACTAACTTATTGATTTATTACATTAGGATGCGCCCTATCAGAGAGATATTGTTTGGCAGACGGAAAAAATGTGCACGTTAATCGATTCTGTTATGAACAACTACTACATTCCGCCTCTCGTATTCGCGAACCGAGAAGACGACGATGGCCGTATTATACGTTTCTGCATCGATGGGAAGCAAAGACTAACAGCGATCTACAAGTATATGCGACACCATTGAATGGCATAGCCTTTTCTCACAGGTTATTTTGGGATTGCAGATTCATGAACAACGAAATACCTTACCATGATCGCACAAGTGGCGTCCTTGAAGAACGATATTTCTTTAACGACAAGGACAGCACAAAACCGTTAACTGTTGGGAGCAAAAGTAAGTCCAGTATTTTTTATGCTAGGAGGAACTTAAGAATGGTGTTTTTGTTGTTTTGGTAGCAACAATGAAGCCGCGGAAATATATCACACCCGACATGCGAGATCGTTTCAACGAAGCAGAACTGGTTTGTGGTAAATATTACCGATTTCGGATTTTTCATTGTTAACTTTCGGATCAGTGGAATACAACGAACTCGACGTGGAACAAGAAGTAAGTTGAAGTTTTTCCGCATAACATGCAAAGGAAGGAAGGGATAAAGAAGATTTAAGAAACTTGGGAGAGGGCCAGCTTACATGAGAGATGCTCATCGAGTAATTTTTTTTAGTACGAAATATTTGCAAGAGTACAGCTTGGAATGTCACTAACACCAGCAGAAAAGCTGAAAGCTCACGCAACACCAACTGCTATGGCGGTCAAAGATCTCTGGGAGACGCACCGTCATGAATTACAACGAATATTTCCTGATAATAGGGGTTATGTATACCAACTCATTGCACACCTGACACTCGTCATCCATGAAAATTCAACACACTCATTTCCAGCTATGCCATCAGGCACATCAAAATTCCTCGCCAACAAAACGTTTGTTCCTAGCAATGATTTAAAGAAAAAAGTGGATAGAGTATTGAAGATATACGTCGACATGATCAAGGAAGATAACGAAGGGATTTTTACGACGGTGAAAAACGAAAACAATTTGTTCAAGTCGATTGAGTTCTTTGTATTCGGCCTTTTCATTGCACAATGCGGCCCTGGACGGTCTGTGGACGAATATCTGGAAGACTGCTGGAATTTCCGACTATATTGCGTCAATAACGGTCTTACTATGCGTAGTGGCACTCCCTGTTTTGTGCCAATGAAAGTTTGGGTAGATCAGCGGTTGAAAGAAATTGAATCTGCTTCCCAGATGCACCAACGGGATATACGAGGACCAAAGGCAAATAGCAGGCATGTCGTGGAGGAAACTGACGAACTTGATAATGAGGACGGGGATGATAGTGACCATATGGGTCATTCGACGTTAACCAGACGTACTACAATCCCATGTAAACGGCAAAGAGAGGTAGAACCAGCGCTTCCAGTCGAAGAAGGAAAACCTATCATACGAGGTCGTGCAATTGCCCGACGTGGTGGACGACGCCCTGTACCGGTTGTTAAAGGCACATATTAAGACATTGTTTACTCCAAATCAAATCTCTATTGCGTTGTTTAGCACAATAACTCTCTTATAAAAGAAGGAAGAAGAAGAAGAAGAAGAAGAAGAAGGAAAGAAGAAGAGACTAAGCTAGGGCACACTTATTTTTAGGGGGATTTTCCATGCTAAAAATCTTAACCGATTTGTTAGCATCGGCATAATCACCTCGCATTGTGTATGTACCACCAAAACAGTCACTGTTGTATATCACCTATTGTAAATTTTATTGTACTTGCTTTTTTTCTTTCGGTTTTTTGAGTGATGAACATGGTGTGGTCTGATATGTGCCGGATGGTACAAAATCCACGGTTAGATTTTCGTATAAGGTTGCCAAGGGTCACAGGAACGGGGTAACGATAAAATGCATTGCGTCTGCAGCTTCAGTTTACAGCGTCTGAAACACGAAATTCGTCTGTTATCGTCTGTAACAGGTCTGTAACGCAGTATGAGGCAATCTTTCATATGAGGATGTGTGCTTCCCTAACAATTAACACTTGAATTTCACTTGCGCAACGAGGCTATATTGAAAGCAAGGTTACTCAATCGTCAAAGTAACACTGGAATCTATTGTAGCTTTTTTATTGTACCCAGACAAACCACAGACGGAGCGAGAAAGGAACTCTTGATAAGCACGTGGAATTCAAGTGCTGAGACGTTTTGCTCGTCTTTCCTTTCTCCCCCACTATTTTCTGTTTGCTTTTCTCTCACTTTTTCTATATCCATCACCGCTTTTATGCCAAGATACAGGTCATTAACCGGTTTGGCACTGGTTAGCCTTTTCTTTTCGGAAACATCAGCATTGAGCGATGACCCTGAAACAGCGCAACTGATCGAATCCTTGACGCAGTACAGTTACTTGGTGTACCGTACCTTCCTCAGCGCATCTCTTCTTACTTGGACATTCTTTCGCTATTTGTTCTCTTTCCTCTATACCATCGTCTATTACATTCTATGGCCAGTAATTTGGATCCTTCGTCTGTGTTTAAGCACCTTCGTGATGAAACCATTTGCCATGGTTATGCAGACCGTATACCTTTTTTATCCCGTCATGATGTTCTGTTTAGCCGCTGTTTGTTGCGGCGTGGTAATTGGCAGCTGCGCAGGGTTTGCTGCCGAAGCTTTCTCATCGCTCCTGATCAGCGCCACGTGGGGTGCCGAGAAGAAACAGAAGGAACAGTGGCCTGAACATACAATCATGGCAACCGAAGGTTCGGTAGCCTCGGATACAATGGACAACGAAATCTGTATGGACGACGAAGAAGACATACCTACCGTCCCGAGGATGCTGTCGCGAGACAATGGAAGTTCCTCCTCCTACTGGGACGCGTCTTACTTTGCCGACAAGAAAGCAAAAGGCAAACAAGCCATGAGGTTTCCACATGGGAGTCCATCTGCAATTGAATCATGGCGCAGCTCATTATCTCGTCGTTCGAGTTCTTCAGCATCTTGTCCCGATGCAATGCAGTCCGCTGCGTCCTTTTATCTGGACGACAATATACGGCGACGAACCACGTACGAAAGATCCGATGATTGGAATTGGGTAGACGATGATGGAAACGATGGCTCAATGTCAACAGGAAACGTACGATGAACAGAAAGGAGTATGATATGTATAGCCTTGTATGTGTATATTGGAAACCACGGTTGGCTGTTCCATGCTTTCGGTGTTTTCGTTCCGCTCTGAAAAATTGACCAAATTCGATATGGAGGGCATATTTGGGTGGGTACTGTATAGCAAGATAGGGTGATAACTCTATAAGCGCGTGCGAATGAGTGTGTTTGCGACTCCTTCGGGGTGAATATCTTTTGATGTGTTATATTTGTGCCATCTATTAGGCATCACAATCCGTCTTGTTCGTCATTATAATAATAGCAAGCAATTAATAAGATACCAATAACGTTATAAACGCCTGTGATATTAATCTTTTACTACGAATCTGAACGTTGTAGATTTTTATATGCTTGGTGTTGAGGAAAGGGCACATCATAATGAATGAATTCGTTAAGTACGATCTTTTATCAATCCGTAGTTTCAATTTGTCATTGTTGATTTTGTCAGTTATCATTTCACGAGCGGCTCCCAAACTACTGAGCTCCACTTGAGTTCCGTTTGCCAATTTCGAGATAAGCCTGCAACCAATTTTCAGTGCAATGGTATTTGAGGGCGGCCCAGCATTGTTAAACTCTCATCTTTGTAGACCACGCCATAACACTTCTTTTATGGTTAAATTTTCATAGTTATTGAATTTTATATGAAATGAGTCATGCGGCAGGTATATTTTACTTACATCAACATTATTCTCCAATAGACATCAGATTTATGAAATATAATTCATGGAGCAAATAGAATGATGCTGCTTTTTTATTTACCCCGATGGTATCGTAGCGCTAGTCTGGGCTTCGGAGAGGAGGAGAATACCCAGCGAAACCCAGGGAAATCCAGGATTGTTTAAAGTCCACCCACCCCACCCGCCTGGTAATGTTTTGCTTGCCACCGCCGTTAGACTGTAGAAGTAGCAAAGTTAGGAATGATGATAGCATTTTGTCTAGTTTGTTGTCTTACTGTTTGTTGGATTTCGACTGTGTCCGAAATCTTTCGATGACTTTCAGCTTGTCTTGGATGTCCGGAAGCATATGTTGGCCTTGCTTTCTGAGAAGGATACTTGTACCAATTGACGAGAAGAGAGTATGCAATGAGAGATGTCTCAATTATGTTGTTTTAAAGATCTATTGTGTCATGAGGTTAAATGGCTGCACGATAGTAACAACATCCCATTTGTCGTACCTTGTTTAATCGAATGCTTCTCTCGAAACTTGTCTTATGCATAGTTTTCATTCAAGGTTGTGTGCATTTTTTGAAAGAGATAATGTTAGATGATAATTTTTGTAGTAATAGAAAAATCACCTTAAGAGTCCGGCATGTCATTCCGTATTCTTCTGATTCCATACTTCGAAGATTCATTTACTACACTGGGATCATGTGGTTAGTTAAGTCTTATTATGTTTTATGCGCTTTGACTTGTGAGATACTCTTCTCACACATTCGACTGGTGAATGTATGAATAGATCACTTACAGCAAAATGCAGCAATAGATAGAGCTTAAAGAAATGATGAGAAGGGACATCACATCGTTTTATCGAAGGAGAAGACGCGTCATTGTATGATGTGTTAATGTTGGGGCAATTGTGGAAATAGGGAAATTGTTGTCGATTGATGTGATGAACCAAGCTGCCCAAAAAACAATCTAAGAGGAACTGGAAACACAATATGAAGAAGCAGAGCCACGGTTCCAACCATGGCGCCACCTATCGATGGAATACTTATATGTCTGAATTGACCAGTGTTACACGCATGAATTGGCCACAATTTTGGTCAGTCAAACAATGATCAAAAGTTTATGTCTTTTACACTCGTTATCCATATTACCATAGTAGGCCATCACCCACCAGCTCGTGTATCCTTCTAAACTGACCAAAAACTCTTCCTCAGCCAGTGAAGATTGCAAGAATACAGTAATATGGATGAATTCCATCGAATCTTCTCATTCTATTCCATTTATTTTTGCAGGAACATTGTCGTAAAAGTAGCAAAGGCATGCTAGCTCATTGTTATCCTTATCTTGGGTCTTAGTAAGCTCTGGATCACGTGCGGTAAAAGCGTGGCTCATTTTTTTTTTTGCACATCGAGCACTATACTATGGCACTATGTCAACGCAAAAGTATTTTATAAGTGGTGCAAGTTACATTGCAAAAAGCTGCAAGTCTCTTGCTGCTACCGCCTGTTAGCCCAACCAAATTCTAGGAGCGGAGTTGTAATATCTGCATGATGATCTTCCAGGTCAGAAAAACCGTCTGATCGTTAGGGTTTATCTTTCGTTCAACCGAGAAAAGCCGTATCCGAACCTAAACCTCGATCAAGCTGCAACTGCAGCCAAAATAAGTCTCAAAGTTAATAGTAAAAGAGTGTATGCCCACATTTCCTGCATTCCTTATTAAGTACACAGAATCATAATTTGATAAAACTTCCTTAGACCGCACGCTCACTAGCGCAGTCAGCAAAAGTAAGCAATTTTGGCACTTTGTTTTGTATCAATCAAACATGGATATTTTCGGTGAATACGACCGTTGCAAAATGTTGCCAATGGCCTATAGTAGAGAGACACTTCCACTTCCTATGCCACTGTTAGAAACTGTTTAAAGATTATGCTTCGTTATGGTGACAAGCTTGACAAGACGATACAGATACCGTCTTCATACTTTGATAGATGGATATGGAGAACTGAGGTCCATTTCCCTGCTTGAGATAAAGTGCGCATGATCTCTCCAGCTTAGTCAAACCGCAGCATTCTCGTGCGACATAAACAGAAAAGCCAAGTTAATCGAACCGAGCTGCTTCTTCTGCCCAACATAACTTAATGTGGATCACACTCGTTAGACAGTATAGTACACTCATGACTCACGGCGGGTTTGCTTAATGAATCCGTAACCATAGTGCTGAAAGCACTGGCAATGTCTCTCATCGCGCCCAAGGAGTGACCGATGCGCCGTGAGTAGGACAGATTAGTTTAAGATTCCTGAATCTCGTTCCCTAGATTATCTCCTCAGGGATACATACAAGCCCAACTAGTGGCTCAAAAGCTTAGCACTCGTAAAGTAGGCTGAAAACGTAGGCAAAGAACTGTCAGCTTAGATTGTTTGCACTTTTAGTTCTCGCTTATGTTATCCAGCCCTTTGAAGAGAGCAGCAACTACGGCGATGGCCATCTACCATGCTTTACCAGATGCAAAGCCTGCCTTTTTGCAGGATAATCGTCTGCTAGAACAACATATGGGTTACTTCGAAGATCAGCCACGGTCAGCATGTAAATGGCAACCTGATCCAACCATCCCTATACGGGACCAGCCATACCCAGGCAATGGGGAATCATTAAACCAAGTGTTTCATCGAGCTATCAGCATCATTCAGGAATTGATCCAATATCAGACGAGCACTTTTGACGCTTCCGTTCTCATTGTCTCTCACGGTGTATTTATAACCGAATTTGTCCACGCCTTGTGCACCCTTTGTGGAAAGGACTGGCTTGATATCGTATGTGCAAATTCTGCTGTCACCACTCTACAACTGGAAATGCAAGGAAATGGATGGATCATACACGTGTATGAAGTGAACAATACATCCCATCTATAATGTCTCTAGTTCTCAGCTTGTTTCTTAATTTTTTCCAAAAGTACATCCATCTGTGTGGCCATATTGGGTTGCCCCTTTCTGTTTTTAGCTAACATCTTGCTACGTTCACGTCGGCGATGTCGCATATATTCTTCCTTTGCTTTCATTTTTTCTTCAATCATTTTCCTCTTCTCCTCCCGTTCCTTTTCCAACTCTTCTTTCGCCTTTCTATGTGTATCCAATTGAGCCTTGAATGGATTCGGCTTATGTCTATCGCTTCTATGAATTATTCTGTGTTTCTCTACATTGTTACAGGTACTTACCGTTTTTGTACTTCATCTTTCTGCTTGGTCCGTTTACGTTTGGATAATGTTTCTTCTGCCTTGCTTTCTTCGTCTGAGGATGGATTATCTAGATCATATATGCGGTCATCTTCCGGTTTGGTTTCTTCCCTGTCGCCTTTGGTGCTATCTTTATATTTCACAACATTGCCGTCTTCATCAATCGTGCGTTCTCCAAAAATCTTGACGCGCGATCAGTAAGTCTGCTTTCCCAACCAATCAACATACTTCTTTGACATAGTCAGGAGTATTCAGATCTTGATCTTCTTTTGCAAGTGTCTTGTAGTATTGTCCCTTTACCGTAGCTTTGTGGATAAGTTCATGCTTTTTCTTTTGCACTGTTAATGCAAGTAAGAATCAACTACAGCAACACTTTGTCGTTCACATACATTTCCTTTGCAGGGGATTCAATGGCTTTTTATGCGATCTTTGAGATGATTTTGGTGGCATGTGGAGGATTGGATCGATGCGATTCTCGAAAATGCGGATTATAAAATACGCGGCTGAATTTGAGGCAAGATGCAAGCCACATCGGCGGCATTGTACCGATCCGGCAGGTGGACGGAAAGAGAAAACCATCAACTATTCAAAGCAAGCAAAAAAGGCAAAACATACTCGTTTCAGCTGTGTCCACACAAAAACACAATAAATATTCTAATTTACTTGTATCTTGTAAAGAAAAAGAAGATCTAATATAGTAATCTGTGCGTATTCGCAAATTTTCTTCCTCATCTACCAACCTCTAGTTACCTGTATATCACGCACAACCAAGGAGACCTAGTTCAAACTAATCAATTAGCATGCCTTGTTTGTACTTGTAAGTGGAATACACTTAGCAATTGCAAAGTAAAGGTCTACTTTTGTATGTCTTTCTCTGATAATGATTAAACGCGTGCAAACTATTCTTTACCTATAAATTGAAGCGATATACTTAGAGAATTATATAAATATGCATGCACATATATATAAGCTACTTTCTATTCAAGAGGTAATACAGCTAAGTGTATATGCAGACTGCCGAAGGATGGATCGAGTTTACACCTCACAGATCCAATCTTATTTGTCAGGTAATTTACCAATCTATTTGTTTTCTATGGGAGTTGACAAGGTCATTGACAATGCTACCACGATTCGTTCGCCATTGACCGTGCAGGCGATACGCAAACACTTGTTGAAGGCGATTGCTCTCGTATTCTTTGTTAGATGTTGCTCGCGGTAAGGAATTTTCGCTGTAGCATTCAGACGGATTAGCAAAACACCACGGTATCAAGGACCACACTTGAACATGATGCTTGATAAGCTTGCGGTAAGTTCGATAATACAATTCGGAGCCGAAGGAATATTTGGACGCATCTGTTTGATCTTTGATTTGCTTGGCGGCTTCGTGTAACATCTCACATAAATAGGGCGAACGTCTTCGGAATTGTAGCAAAACGGTATCAAAAGGATTTCCACCTATCGAAGTATGGCAATCGCCTTGGGTGATCCAATCTTGATGAAACAATAACGGACTCAGGTCTCTTACGAAAAGTGTATTCAAGTCGAACCATACACCGCCGTGTTGGTAGAGAACCAACAGTCGTAAGAGGTCGTCTAAGCCAGCATAAGCGTTTCGTTGCCAGGGGTCGAAGAAAGATGCGAACGGGGTATCAGAAACCAGCTGTTTAAAATCTACTACTTTGTATTCTATATGACCTTTGGTGGAGTGCTTAATCACCGTTTGCCATGCGGGAGATGATACCAGTCCCT
This sequence comes from Apophysomyces variabilis, assembly GCA_002749535.1. NCBI lineage: Eukaryota > Fungi > Mucoromycota > Mucoromycetes > Mucorales > Mucoraceae > Apophysomyces > Apophysomyces variabilis. The sequence goes on along the minus strand of MZZL01000400.1, from coordinate 29,760 downwards.
GTTCATCTTCGCGGAGAATCCATACTGTAAGCTCTGCGTTTGTTCTGTTTTGTGTTACATAGAATGAGCGAAGTATATCCAAGTCATTCTGGGAGAATGGTTCATTATCTTTCATAGACCAAAACGTGTGATATTTAGCACTAGCGTTCGTTTTGGACGGATTGGGCCGAAGACTGAACGCAAAATCGTAACACACATAGCTTTCGGTGACAGGAACGGAAGGAACTATCTCTGTACGTGGAATGAGTAGGTAATTGGCGGCTTCGTTAAAGCAAGATGAAAGAGGATTCGGTGGTTGGTTATCAACAGGAGAAATCCATAATCGCAGCGTGGTATGAGCATTGAAGTCGATCTTGCAAATGGCGAAAAAGCCAATAAGGCCGATAATGCCTGCAGAAATGAGGCATTTTGCTATGACATGTTTCGAGCCTAATACAGGTAATTTGGGTAAGCACAGCTTTTTCCACTTCCGGATTGTCGAGATCATGGCCATGGCATGAGGAGTCTCTCTAGAAAGCTGATCGTTAGGAAGGTTCTGATGCAAAACGGACTTCGAAAACAAGCGGAGGTTTGTGGAAATCTTCGAAATATCCAACGTAAACCTGGCGGTCAGAGTATCGATCAATCACGATTGCATTAGGAAGCACTTTTTTTCCAAGTAAAAAATTTAGCAGCAGATAATTCGGGTGCTTTAGCATGGTCTGGTAATCAAAATAAAATCATTGGACAGTAGGAGAAGAAGTTCACAGCAAACCATATAAACACGTCTCAAACTGAGTGCGTCTGATTAGCATGCGCTATCAAAGCTTAGCAGTTAATAGGTTAGTGTAATTCAATTTTAGTAGACATGCATGGCATACCTTTTTCATGCACCCATTTGATGTGACCGAGTCCAAATCTGGACGGTGCCTTCGCTTGAAAGCGGAAATACGCGTCACGTAAAGCGTTCCCGCAAACTGCCGATTTACGTGCGTGCCAAGCTTCAAACCACAGAAGGAAAGGTAAAGTGACGTTCATCTTATATGTCGCTAGCGTAGCATAAAGAGCCAGCAATAATATATTCATTTAACAGTAATGCCTTTAGCTCAGCCAGCAGCATGAGCAGAAACTGGGCCAATTTCCGTTTGCTATGCGTCATTGCACTGATATTTAGGCTTGCCTTACTTCTCTATGGCGAATGGCAAGATGCCAATTTCGTAGTGAAATATACAGACATTGACTATGTAGTATTTACGGATGCTGCACGTTATGTCACCCAGGGTAACTCACCCTATGAACGAGCTACATACCGTTATACACCCTTACTCGCCATTCTACTGACGCCCAATATCTGGCTTTTTCGATCGTTCGGAAAATGCCTCTTTGCAGCGGCTGATCTCGTAGTTGGCTATCTAATACATCGTATCCTGGTCTTACGCGGCATGCCTTCGCAGAAAGCTTTATGGCTCGATGCGATGTGGCTTTTAAATCCCATGGTAGCCAACATTTCAACCCGTGGCAACGCTGAGTCTCTTCTGGGTGTCATGGTTCTTGGTTCACTTTATCTCTTAATGACGCGACGCTTTTACTCTGGATGTGCCGCATTTGGCTTGGCGGTACACTTCAAGATTTATCCTATTATTTATGCAGTGCCCCTTTTATTTTTATTGGATGAACGATATGGCGAACCTGTCATCTGGCCACAGATTATGTGGTCCTATCAGCAGGCACGTGCCTCTTTTCTACGACTTTACCTGAATGAATGTCGGTCAAGATATGTGGATGTCGATCAACGTAGTGAGACGGCAAATAGAAATGTCAGCAGAGGATCTGACCTACGAAAGACGTCATGGAAAGAAATAGCTCGAATCCATATGCGGATCACAATTCGTGATTTCGTCCTATTTTTATCCCCTTTAAGGATTATGTTTGCTATTGTTAGCGCCAGCGTGTTTTTTGCTCTTACATGGTCCATGTATCAAAGGTCAGTCGTTGAAGGGCTTTAACGCCAAATATTTATCCTGTTCCCGTATATCAAAGGTATGGCGACGAGTTTTTAGAACACACCTATCTATATCATGTTACCCGAAAAGATCATCGGCATAATTTTTCGGTGTGGTTCTACCAAATGTATTTGACGATCGATAAACCTCTTACGAGCAAGCTGATGGGATTACTCGCTTTCCTTCCACAACTGGCGCTGGTAACAGCAGCCGGCATCGCATTTGCAAAAGATATATTCTTTGCATGCTTTATTCAAACCTTTCTATTCGTGACATTTAACAAAGTTTGCACATCCCAGGTAAGTGGGCTCAATCTTTGATCGCAATGATTTACCCTATGAATTTAGTATTTTATGTGGTACATCTGCTTGATTCCTGTCGTTTTACCTTCCACAAATATTAGTTTTCGGTGGAAAGGGCTCAGTCTTATTTTAGCTTGGGTTGCAAGTCAGGTTAGTTTGATTAAAGACGCGAGATGGTAGCTGGGTGTCTAAACGATCATTCTATATAATGTAGGGAATATGGCTTTATTTTGCTTATCAGCTCGAATTTCTCGGACAAAATACGTTCTCTAGCATATGGTTGGCAAGCATGCTCTTTTTCACCGTAAATTGCTGGATTGTGGTAGAGATGGTTCTTAATCATCGATTTGAACATATATATGGGGCAAGCGGTCGAATTCGATGGGTATGGGGGATGGGGGATCCTGGTCCTAGGAAGGTAGATGAGGGTAGTAGTCAATAATAAAACAACACTGTGTTGCCATAGAGGATCATAACATGTATAAAGTCTGATGGAACTGCACTATCGCTGTAAGGATGCGAAATAAACTTGTTAATCGTGGAATGAGATAAAGCTTAGTGGTCGATCAGATCCTTAAAGGGGCAAGACATCTGCTCATTTGACTGAAGTGATTTTTTTGTCGGAGATCGGAACTCTGTGCCAAATGCAACCCCAGATAGCTAAGGACCCAGTACTAAGCAAGCCCTATTATGTGATACACTCTTAAAGACGACCTGACACCATCATATTTAAAGCCACACCGGCGATTTTGAAGCCCCGGGATAACAAAAAACAGAAGCCGTGCTTCGTCAGAAAACTTTTGCGATCAAGGACAAATGGTAGCTGCTATATAGGTTGCTTCTCCACTCGTTTCAACTCTGACAATCATCATGTAGCTATTAAACATGCGGAACTACCAATCTGCAAGCCACCATTTCTTGTTTCAAAGCTGTTTTCTATTGTTTTACTTTAGTGATAGTTATTTATCACAAAGCAAGTGATTTACTGCTTCTCGATTTCTGAAACCGCATTTACCACTTTAAGCAGTTAATAGTTCCAGCACCCTGCGATTATATCATGGTAATCGAAGCGTGAAGGTAGCGTGAAGTATAATATGATCTGTGAATGAGGATGCCGTGTAGTCATACTGTTCCTTGGCACTTCAATGCTCAAAAGCTTGACTGATAAATGCAAAAATTGTCTGGTAGAAGTTGGTGTATCACCAAGAAAAAGTGTACCGCTGTGACCTTCAAAACCAAATAATGCCCACCGTCTCTTGTGGGACTTAGGTCATGCTTCGGCAGGTTTGTAGCATTTAATACATTTTTGCTGATGTAGATAGACTCACGGAAGTCTACCTGTTTATGTTATTAATGTAACTTATTATCCAATGATAACATTTCCCTGTTCTTCTGACGCCTAACCAAACGATTTTTCTCTGCCTTTATTCTATCACCTTTATATCATGTTTCTTCCGTTTTACGCTGCACTCCTCGACAAAGGTTGCACATCCCAATTCTGGTCTAATTCTCTGTCAAGTGATAAGAAGAAAAGTGGGATACAAGCGTAAGCCGGGGCATCGGTAGGCAATCCGAGCATAGGCAACCAACCAGGATTAGGACTTGTACAATGTGAGCTGCTCATAAGCACTCGCAAATTCCATGTTGTACGTAGCCAAACAAAAGTACGTTGGCGAAAGGACGTACAAACGGAACCAACTATATTTTTTTATGTTTTCTCGGTCCTGGTTGAAACACAGAAAGCTGGATTGATGCATGCAACAGTATTTGATCGGCGTTATTGTCAGTCAGTACTCGTTATCTTTTTAGAGGTATGACAAGAGCGCTTAGCCCAGCGAGCTGTGATACACTTAAAAATTGAAGCTGCTATCATCTGATTGTGATTGCCTTTGTCTTTTCGTTTTGTGCTGTTGAAAATGACTTGCAGTATTTACGCGTCAAGTCGGTTACAACGCTTTACGGTCAATATTCTGAGCATCATTCTTTTCAGTCTGTTGTGTGTTGCAGCTGCTCCGGTCATTGTAAAAGAAGACGACGATGACAGCGACGATGGAAATAGCATTCAGATATCTCTCAAAGCACATTCGGAACAGGCACTTGCTGTGCTTCAAGCAGTGGTGCTTTCGTATGGTACCCACGCAGCGACAGTCCGGCGGGACCAGACATCGCTCTGGATACCCGCTGTTATCAGACGATGGATGGCGTTCGCTTGGCCAACTTCAGGCGTCTATGAAGCTTGCAGCGCGATCCATAGACTTCTTGATCGGGATCGGATCATCGGTACGCAAAGCTACACGGGAAAACGGCTTACTACAGTTCCGCCAACACACATGAAGAGAATTCAGAATTGCATACTTAACAATAACGTCTTCCTTGGTTACGACGTGCCTCTCGACACGAGATACGGTGTGTTACGTACCCTTAATATCAAAACAGAAGACATGATGCTCTGCGGCCCGGGAGCTAATCAAAAATACCAATTGCTTCTCCGACCATCCATATTACCTTTCCTGCCTGAATCCGTACTCGATGAACTATTTGACTATGATGCAGTCTGGATCCAAAGTCAACCAGATTACACAAAGAACATCACTACCGTTATACAAATCGGTTATTCAGCTTACCAGATCATTAGTGGAAACGGGGACAGTTGGGCCAAATTGATGATTGGTGTCTACCTTATCATGTCCCTACTTCAAATCACATCACAGTTTATATTACCTATGCAACAGGTCGCCTACAGTATTCGGTGCACCACCGATAAATTTGAGGAGGACGAGATCTGTAATAAATGCAATCCCCTTCCCCACCCGGTTGTTGACGGAATGACGTGCCAAGACCACCGAAAATGGTTGGTGACACACCATCTACAGTACTTGGCGCTACGGAAATGCGGTATGAAAAAGGAAGAAGCGTTCAACCTGATCCATGCAATGTCACCATCGGATCTTTTTTCGCAGCCTTCTAAACAATGGCGAGTATTTTTCACTTTGGTTGCACCCATGCTACCGTTGCTTTTAGCCATTGGAGCGGGCTATTGGAGAAATTCTCTCGTTGAAGCGATTGTACTAACTTGGATTGTATTGGGAATCCCGGCAAGCTCTTTGCTTGTAGTTTATGATCCAATCTTTGTGAATAGCTGGATTACAGCTTCCACTATAGCTGGGTTCATTCTTATACCTGGTACAATCCTGGTTCTTGCGGCAACCATCTTAGGATTTTCTAAGATATTACATTAGTCACAACGGAATTTTTAGTCTCAAAATACCTTGCTTCAATAATATTAATATCATACTCAACGTCTTCTGCTTCCTTGTCTTTCCTATTCATATTGTATTGTCTCGCTGGAGCACCTGCGGCTTTCCAGACCTTGCTATGGCGCATTTATTGAAGCAAAAAATGAATAAGCGCAGCAACGTTAACAGGTCGTCCCCAGGCCATTCAGCGATTAACGAATGCTCTATCACAATCGGCTGGGAAATTTTGAGCTTATTTGAAACGTGCAAAACATTCAGCCATCGTGGGAATCGCTCATGTGCAATAATTGGACAATGACTATTGTCTACTACAAGATAGCGACCATAGAATAGCGTCAGCTTTTCGACAGATATCACAAGCCAATATGTCGATTATTATACATTCTATAGCTATTCTGCTTTTGCTACGAATAGCAGGCTCCTCACATGATGAAGCAGATATGGGATTAATTGTTGTCGAGACACTGAAACGCTATTGAAGCTTAAAGCAAGCTGCATGGTATAATCTACCTTGCTCTTTGAAGCACTAAACTAAGAGATTTCTGTGACGAAAAGTAGAGCAGTAGCAGGAGTACGAAACGCCTTGGTCATGCCAAAAACGAACCGGTACGTTCTTCTAGAGGCTTTCTGAGCACGTGCATAGATGTATGGCCAGGTTTTGTCTGGTTTTGCTACTAACCATAACAATTATGACGCCCATCAAACAAAAAACAAAATCTGTAAACGTGTGGTAATGCTATGATTCGCAGACAGAATTGAGGGTCACACAAGAATTTCTGTCAGACGGAAAGAATCTCTCCGCAAAGGGAGAGACTGGGTTTGACGTTTCACATGATTCGTGCAATATAATCCAAAAACGTTGTTTAGAAAGTATATGCCCATGCTATCTCATGCAGGGCATAATATTCGGAGTGTGAAAACGACGGACGGCACCAGATCCGTTCATTCATCGCAACTTATCTCGGCACAGGGGCGCTGAGGATCAGGGAGCAACGAAACCTGGCCGGTCACGTCGGCAAAACTGTAGCAATGGTAGATAACAATTCATCAACTGGACTGTGAATTTACTCTGTTTTACCTATTTGTCTTCGCGTTTCTATCTTTTATTTTCAGACTGGGATACAAGTTTTTGCGGAATCCAAAAAATGCTTTTGCATGATTGGATGAAAATATTTGCGGTCAGACTACCCTTCTTTGCGTAAAGTCGTGTCTATATTCACTATTTACCGAGATAGTTTATTTCAAACCACAGCAAGACGAATCTATTTAAAGAAGTGGCTTTCTACTTTTGCATCTAACGGAAAACCTCTCAGAGTGTCTGATCCATCTTTGACAGTCTGAGCACTTTACTTTTCGCGCTGCTTGAACAATACGCTCTTGAAGGTTATCGTCAACTCGTAAGGGCTCCCTTCTTACCCCAGCTTTCACTTTGGCCCAAAACTCTTTTATTGGGTTGAAAAAGGGAGAGTAGAGAGGAAGATACAGACATTTGTATCCTCTTTCTTCGACCAACTGCTTAACCTTGACTGGTGTATGGATGGTTACATTATCTATGACAAGATACTAAGCGACAACATCTTTTCAATTCCTTGGCTCTGTCATCCAAACCCCCCCCCCCGGTATGTACTTTGCATTGATCATATGTACAGAATGACTGATGTCCCTCTTCTGTATCCTTTAGCCTGCATGACCTCTGTCCCGAACCACCTTGGTTGTGTGAGTAAGCTCCCTGCACTCCACTAGGTAAGTGAAAAATAAATGTTGTCTATTTATGCACAGTGTTATACATTATCTTCTGCTTCCAAGTCCTCTGCAGTGCGTTACCTTCGACCGGACACTCATGGAAGCCGTGCCTCTCTCTCGCCGCTCCCACCGATACAGGTGCGGGGCTGGCTCCTACCTTTGGGTAGGATTACCCTTCGGGGGTAAGTAAAAAGAAAATATGTCAAGGTATCCTTCCATTTACTAACCATGAACATTCTTTTACGCTGCTCGAATAAATTTTGTGTCCACGGAAGGGACAAGTTGAGGTAAGTAAAATATATTTCCCGCATAATCCATTTACTAATGACGCATATTTCTATCCCTTTTAGCGCAAACTTTGATCTTTGCATGGACGCAAAATTTATTTAGAGTAGCATTAAAAATTGTTCAATAAACAGTATATGGAAACGCAGCATGGCATGACAAAAAAAAAGAGGGGGTTTTTGCGATGGTTACAGTATAAAAAAAATGCCCAAGACAAATACAATCTTGGCAGCAATTTCGACATCATTATATCGTTAATGCATCCTAAGCCCCCAGAGCCACTGGCTGAGAAAAGATAGAGGGTGCATTACTCTAAAGTTGCAAATGAAGGTACTGTAACTGGATATAATTTCAGCTCGCTTAATTACCACAATGGTTGAGATAGATAATTATGAGCACATCAAGGGGCGCCATTTGACAACGGATAACGGCTCCTATTCATAAGGCTGAGGATATTTCCAGGTATACTGAGTCTCAAGGTTATCGATTTGCTATCTTTCAATATATTCGCATGAATTCGATCCTTTGAGCAGTTTTGCTCATATGTCAATAGCAAATTGAAATTGTTAGAAGGGACATATTGATGACGGCATTAATCTAGTACATGATAGTTTAAAGCTCAGTGATTTCGAAGGTTTCGCTTTTCTACTCGTAGATGCTTAGATTGCTGTTGTAATAGACAGCTACTGTAATGTCTATTCATTTCAGACCATCACAGCATAATACATAAGAACAAAAAGAAACTTTGACCATTCCCACTTGCAAAGGTTTTCTGTATGCTCCACAGCTATAATTGTCGGTGTCGCCATATATCTTCAAAGAACGCAGTTCTCTTTTCTTTGCTTCCTATTTCAACAGTCTTTCTTAATTCCCTGTTTAATATCACTGATGGCGTTCTCACACTTTGCTCGCTCAATCAGCAGAGGTCGATTTTGGTCATGAGCAATGATAGGGCACGAAGCGAAATTCGCCCCCTTCCATGTTTGCAAAGGTTTTTTGGATGCTTTCAGTTTGCTTAGCTTTGAGTGTTGTCCATGCTCCTTCACGTACTATATATGGGATGCAATGCAATTCTGATTCATGTAAGGTTACGGCGTTTCCGTATATCACTTTGATCCACTTGTCTTGATTGTTCAAACAACAGCGGATGTATTGTTATTCTCTTCTAAATAGCGCGCCATACTTGCTCACTGGAGCAATCTAACGTTTACCGCACTTATTAGCATTTCTCCATCATCTAACCTGTTAATGCTTACGTAAACGATGCCTTCTTAACATGGCTGCAAACAATCTATGGCGCAATTTACGAATTAATGGTAGGTCTGAATTCATATGGCTTATGGATAATCGATGCATGGCTTTTTCATTTACACTGACAGTTGCACAAGGCACGAACAGTGGTCAAAAGTACCTCACTGGGTCAGGATCAGCAAGGAGGGCTTCGCGGTCAAAGGCCGTTATCTTATCCATCATAAGGAATCTGATCAATGATGACCTTCTTAGTTGACGGATATATACTAGTAGGAACAGAATAAGTTACGTACTGACCAAGTACCGTCGTTATTTCTTCTTACCACATCAGTTGTAATAGCACAGCCTATGGCAGACGTCGCTATCTACTTACGAAGAACGGATACGTAAGTATAAAGGGTGAGGTCAAGGAAGCGCTGTGGAGGGATGCGTGTCTGGAATGGTAGGAAACATTTTGAGGGTCTCACAAACGTGAGGATCCTGAGATTTCAGGAACCGTCTTTATATATGAGGACTGTGTGCGGAAAGTATATTTACAAATAAATGAAGTACAAAAGATGGTTATCTTATTCGTCGCTTATACAGGCCAATCCACAGATAAGGTCATAGAGACATATCTGTGGCATGTACTGCTGCATCAGTTGGTAAACACATCAAGATCCATTCAAATTCCATATAATTCCAGCATAACCAGACATACGCTTTTCGTGTACGCTTTGAGAAACAAGAGTAGATTTAAACGAAGTGGTAGTAACGATACATGTACAGCAGGAGCGATAATTCCACTACATTGCATTGTTCCCCCGATGCGTGCCACATTTCATCTAAGTGCAACAGGTCTTCGTAAATCACCAACATAGGTACATTTACAATCATTAACCGAAGGCCTTCTATATGTTAGAATACACTGATTGCATAATAAAAATCCCTGAATATAAGCGTTAAAAGGGACAGGGATCAACACCAAGGCATATGAGGTCCTAGTCATAGATTTTAATATCATCTCTTGTCATTTTGCCATCCCTAAAGCATCTATGCATGGCCCCAACTTGTCCCGTACTGCCTTGTGGATTCCCTGACCTACCTACAGATTGTACGAACTTAAACCAGAAATCCAAGTATCAGTACGAATACAGGTATATTAATTCATAGAACATCTTGGCGTTAAATATAATGGTATGATTAACAAGCACTGCATTGATGTAAGTTTCTCTGTTGCAATTTCATAAGTAATACATAGGCGTTATATATTCCCAGACAGGTTAGATAAGAAGCAAGATGCAATGCGCATAGTCACGCTGGTTAATAACGTCAAGATGTTTACAGCAATCGATAAGGGAAAGTCTACTGCACAATTGAAGTCACCCGCACAGGAAGCATTCAGAGTTTATGTCTCTGCAACACAGAAAGCAACATGCATGGAGCACTTCATGTTACACCATTCTTCCAAAACGACTGTAGAAGTACTGTTTATTGAGTTATATTTTGCTGCCGACGTCGAGAGAGGAACGCAGCCAATGCATCCGATGGCGCCTATGCTGGAAGCCCGGTGGTAAACCGTGGCAATGCCGGAACTGTCAAGACGCTGCCAATCTCAGCCGCCAACACGCTCTTGTCTGTCTCGAAACCCACCGTCTTCTGGAAGTCCCGGTAGTGGTGTTAGATCCGATCTCTTTCATTCTAAACCAACTGCCCACCTCCCAGCCCGGACAGCCGCGTACCATCGCCTACTGGCAGACCATTTGGCCTACCCTTTCCACCCTGCTTCTCCACCTCGATCAGCTCTGCCATACACCAGGCACATTGCTATCCAATTCTCTTGCGAAGCGCACTCCTACCAACGACTTCCTCCTCTGGATATCGCGCCCATCCACCCTCCCATAGACGCGTTCTCTTTTTCTCCTCTCTCTTGTCCTTGATTTCTGACTTCTTCTTTCCAGTCTTCCTTTATTTCTGTTTCCCATTCTTCTTTATTTCCTTACCCACTTAACCTGACCTTTTTGCCTTTTCTTTTTTTTCCCTTTGCCCGCAAGGGTTTTATTATCTCTTTTTCTCTGTGATCGAACCAGGTGGACATGTTAAGACTCAACACTCACGGTTATATATTTAAACAATAAAACTTTAAACTATATTCTGCGCTAGTTTGAAACAAATTTTGCGTCGATGAAAAAACCAACTTTGCGCTAAAGGATAAGACAATATTCGTCATTAGTGAATGATTTATGCAAGCAGTACATTTTACTTACATCAACTTGATCCTCCAGTGGGCGCAAAAATTCATTCGAGTAGCGTGAAAGATAGTTCATGGTTAGTAAACGGGAGTGGTAGGATTGGTGTCTTCTATTTACCCCGAAGAGTATCCCAGCACCCGGATGGGCGTGAGCACAAAAGAAAAGAAGTCCGGGAATCTTACTTCCGGCACAAGAAGTCCATCCACCTACCCAATAGAGAATGTGTTGCTTGCCTGCGCCGTTAGAGTATAAAAGGCTCAAAGTTAGGAATCATGATAGCATTTTGTCTGGTTTATTGCCTTACCGCTTTGTCGGATTTCATCTGTCCGAAATCACCCCATGTTTGGATGCCCGGAAGTGTATGTTGTCCTTGTTGTCAGAGACGGATATTTGCTGCAATTGATCAGAACAGAGTGTACAATGAGAGGCATTTGTAATAGGTTGTCCAAGAGCTATTGTGTCCTGAGATTATATGGCTGCATAATAACAACATTCAATCTTGTCGTACCTTGTTTCACCCAATGCTTCTCTTGAAAGATGCCTTGTGCATACTTTTTTTTCCAAAAATGTGTGTATATTCTGGGAAGAATTAATGCTAATAAATGATAATTGTTGTAGTAGTACAAAATTACCTTTCTGTTGAGAGTCCAGCATGTCATTCTGTACTCTTCTGATTTTATACATGGAAGATTGGTCTAGCATACTAGAATCATGCGGTTAGATAACCTTCTTATGTCTGTGCGCTTTTACTTACCAGGTAATCTTTTGACACATCAGATTGACAAAGGTATCAATAGATCGCTTGATCGAAACTGCAGTAAAACATAAAGCCAAAAGAAAGGATGAAAAGGGACAACACGTCGCCTTATCAATGAAGGGACGCGTCATGTTATAAAGCGTTAATGTTGGGGTAGTCGCGTGGATAGGGAAATTGTTGTCATTCGATGTCTCAAGTTCCGTGGAACCGGAGATGTCGTTCGAACAATGACTGCTACTAGATATGGATTCGTCTGGTTGACCAGTAGTTGCTCGTACGTTGACAAAGTCAATGACTTTGAAAGATAAAACTTAATGTCATTATAATTAATAGCATGAATCAATTAATGAAACCATGAGAGCATTATATGTTGCAAAATCATGTATTGTTATTCATATGACGTTAGAAAGTCGATACGTTTCCTTGAAAGCTAGGGCTACGTACGAGGTATTTCTTTTTGGGGTAAACGTAGCAAATGGTGCCGTTTGCTTGATAAGATGCAGCTTCGAGACAACAAGTGTACAAGTTTATTACTCTAAAGTATATGGAATCGTTTCCCAAGTTGCACAGTCAACATAATGTTAACAGAGGATCGAAATCGCATGCATATGCACGAAAGAGTCAAGAAGGCTAATACTAAAAATGAATGAAGATGTTATGACTTTTCAGGGAAACCAAATAAAACACAAGCTATTTTTTCCAATTGGATCATAGCAAGGCATTGACAAATTTACCTTTGTACTTTAAACTATAGCTAGGAACATCCTTTTTAGGGGCATCTATCTTTGGACAACATGCAGCAACATCGGAACCGCAAATATTTCAACCAATCAAGCAAAATTATTTTTTGTATTCCGCAAAAACTTCAATCCCGGTCTGCAAAAAGCACTACTATTTTTAAAGATTTTGCCAAGAGCCTAGTTACGGAATACACGCCACAAAATCAATGGAACTCCGTCTGTGGCGCCTTTTATCCTTTGAACATAGAAAAGCATAATGAACGTGATTTGGTAGCGTCAAACCCAGTTTCCAAAGTGTGCCAAGTGAATTTGCTAGATGCGACTATATAAAAGTAGCCGATGACACACCGCTTGACTTGCGATCATGCAGCATACATGAGACTAGCTCAAGCCAATCTCCCTTGAAAGACATTTATCCCAATAGGATTCGGAGTATTTGATTGATACTATGCAGTCCTCTACAGTGACGGTCTTCAGCAATATGAGGAAGTGAACGCATCTGCTTCATCCAACGGCTTCCTCTTAATATTCCTCTCGATTTTAGACTAGAATTCGTCGACGGGATTTAAAGAAGGCGAACGAGGTGGCATAAACAAAGGCTTACATCCTCGTGCATTTGTAGTATCCACAACAAAGCGAGAGTGATGAATTCTACAATTATCCATGACAATGAAAGGATCCTTTATCGTATTTGTCAAGAATATCCATGACAGCTTCGATAAACCTGATGATATGGTAAGGCGTCGTCCCTCCCTTAATTAATTTGTTTTTACAACTGGTATAACTCTTTTTCAATGGCTCAGTGATACTCATATTTACACCTTTTTGGTTGGGTACATTCACATTTGCTGGCGCTCCAACTTTGACTATGCGCACTCTCTCATCATTTGTGGATGAATTCCAGCTTCATCAATGAAAACGTCGGTTTTCTCAAAATCAACGGTTGCAACTTTCCATCCAGTTATGACATTGAAGTGTAGTTCCATTATTCTCCTTTGCGAAACGAGACTCTGTAGTTGGGTTGTAATGAGAAAAGTGCATTTTGTCTTTTCAGTGTGTAACTATGGCGCATAGTCTGTGGCTATTAGCTGAGCGGTAAAAGACAGCCGCTGTTCAAATGCATCAGTCACTCCGAATCCTATTGGGATAGAAAGATTCGCCTAAGGTAGTTTCATGTCAAACGTCTAAAAATCCTCTTCCGGTTTTCCTTAAAAAAGGAAAGTCTCAAGTTGAGTCAAGAAACCAGCTCATCTTGTCTCATATCGCTCCTTCAGCTCATCTTCAAAGAAATCAAACTTTTCGAATCGTTTAACTCCAGATCGTCCAATAAACATTTAAACTCATGTCATTTTCAACTTAAAATACTTGTAGGTAAAGTGTTACGACATTGGATTGGCCAAGAAAATAGTACAGCCAAGAATATCGGAATACCAATATCGTCATGGTTATGGTTATGCGCAGTGTGTGATCAAATTTACGCCTGCATCCGCCATGTCAAATGATATTTTAGTGTAATGTCGGACTACCGGATATATAAAGAGTGCATAACCCAGGAACAAACACATTTCTTTGTCTTGAACTTCAGTTTGATTAAAATTATGAGGTTTGTAAATATGAGAAAAAAGACGAGCTTCATGGATTCTGATCATAACGTAGCCAACCTACAAACAACGCTGCGATCACAACAACCCCTGATGCCTACTCGACTACAGAGCCGATGTCTATCACAGAAAACACGCAAAACGCCTCTCAGACAGGTACAGAGAAGCTGATATAGTCAAATTGCAGACAGTACTAAACTTTGCTTGCCTTATGATAGAAACCAGCGAGTCATCCCCTCTGAGGTAAGATCTATTTATCAGGAGAATAGACTGTTAACAATAAGAAAACCAGATTGAAAGGCGGTGGCTGTGTGAAGGGTTGCTTGGCGGGTATTTGTTTCTGTTGTGCTCTGGAAACAATTTGTTGGTAAGTATATCAAATATAGTTTTTGCTGCTTTGTCAAAAATTAACCTCTATACTTTTTCTTTTTACGAACTATTGAAATCACAGCTGTAAGTAGGATTTCCTTTTATCCATTTGGAGTTTTTGTGTAACTGTTACCTTACTAAATTTGGTCTTTAGGTGAACTTGACGAAATCTGCTGTTAAAGCGCAGCATCGCAGCGGAGACTTCTGTTTTATTTTATACCATTACTGGCTTGTAATAAACTATTAGTTTATCGGCTATTAGTTTGTCAAATTTTTGCATGCATTTATGGTACTTTAAGTATTTCGATGGCACTAAAGAAATCTGTAAAGAAAACGATTATAACCTTCCATCTTTCTTAAACAAAAGGAAACGGAAGAAGTTTGTTTCATACTCTAGTTTGTTATCTCGTACGTTTAAATCAGGACTTCACCATCTATATAGCCTCGTTGATTTGATCAGCTATAAATAATCCTCTTCTAATACCAGAATAACCGCACTGAGCAACGTGCAATTTACAGCTAACCGGTTTGACTCCTTAGATGACGACTTATAATGTCGATGACGTTATCCCGTTCCATCAGTTACAAAAGGATGCATATAAATGAGAGCAACTGGAAATGACAATCTAAAAAGGGATTCCGGGAAGATAAAGTTGCTTTATTACATAGGTATTGTACAACAAAATAAAGTAATTACATGCTACATGATATAATGGGATTTATGTATCAAAGTATGACCAGTAGCGGTAAATAGTGGGTAATGTTATAGTCTGAAACGGAAATCCAATCTATTGCTTCCAACATCCTTGGTTGTCTGCAAGTAACGTTTTCGCTCTTCGTCGTTCATGTTATTCCATTTTTTCTCGCGCCATACATTGGTAAGTGAATAGCGGAAGCGTTGAAAAAGGAAGAGAAATATGGTGGCAATGGTGAGACCGATATTGATCCAATTACCCCTACGATAGCGTGGAGCGTCCGAATCCTCTGTAATTCAAAAAGGATTTAGTATCCATTTTCAGGCAATTCTTCCCACATGTTACATACGGTAAATCTGAGAACCAGGTACACCATTGATATTCGCCGCTCCAATGACTGCTCCCAGAGCAAGTGCGCGCTTTCCGACGGGTGCTATATTGGAAGACATCCAGGCAATCTGCATACCGTGCCATGATGGAGAAGATGCTGTAAAAAGAGCAGCACCATACCAGCTCCAACGACCAGCGTTGTCAGGCAAGAATTCGAGAGCAATAAAGCCAATAAGACTCCAGAGAGTGCCGATCAAAGCATGAAGAGCCACCTCACCATAATAGTCGGAACTCTTGGCAATAAGAATAGAGAAGATGAGATTGATGAAGAACGAAGGAACAGTAAGAAGGTTGCTATCTGTCGTTGAAAAACCGGAAGTTTTGATCATCGTAGGCAAGTAAGTTCCGATGGGTGTCAGACTCATCATACTACAAGAAGACGAAGGGGAAAAGAAAGATATTTGAGCCTTGTCTGAAAATGGCACTTTGTTCATCGTACCCCACAAAAGTAATAATTAGGTGCGTCCATAGCTTTGTATCCACGACTGCTAACTTAGCATCAGTCCATGTGATAGGTCGATCTTGTTCCTTTTTACTAAGATCGTCGCGAATAATGCGTGTAACTGCAATCTTTGCTTGACGTTCTGTGAACCATCCTTGACCACGAAGCAATCCAGCCGTCTTTGCTGGCGATGAAGGTAAATAGAAACTGTGAAAAAAATGATAGGTCAGTCACCTTTCCTTTTCATCATTGTTTATGATCGTCTTTATTGCATCCCGCTGGAGAACAATACTCACAAAGCGATGATTCCAACCAGATGTGTGGCAAGTCCATCGATCAGAAAGAGCCATTTCCAACCTTCGAGCCCAGCTATACCTCGTAACCGGAAGATACCAAACGAAATAAGACCTGAGAAGGCGGATGCGAACGCTTGAATACCCCAAAACCAGGAAAGACGAGTGGCCAACTCGTTGGTTTTGTAATAACCGGTGAGATAAGCTAGACATGCCGGAATAAATCCAGCTTCTGTCAAACCAATCAATACACGAACAGCCATAAAACCACCAAAGTTCTTTAACCAATAGTCTCAGTGAGTTTTTCTTTCCAGTACAGTTATAAAGCATCCACATACATGAATCAGTGCGTGAGCCCAAGTAACAATAGCCCAAGAATTCATCAGAATCGGAATCCACAGATGTGCTCCTATCTTTTTGACGACGGCATTGGAAGGCAACGTGAAGATAGTGAAGACCAAGGAATACCACAAAGTACCGGTATTCACACCGTCATTATTAAAGCCTAGATCGGCCGCGAGATCATCCGAGATTGCGTTGGCTAATTGGCATTCAAAAAAGAGATTCATAAATGAATATCGCGTCCATAGCAGCAAATAATGAGTGGATAAAAAGGCTAATGGCTTACATATATTGGTGCGATCCATGTTAAGAACAAACGTCATTAAGAGGACGAACGACATGAGACGGATATCGAGTTTATTCACTACAGCCCTTTCTTCTTCTGGTGTCCATTCGAGTTTATCGTCATAGCTGCTGGCTATGGTGCTTTCCTCGTCAATAGATAAACCAGAGGTAGATAAGGCCTCCTTGTCTTTTACCGATACTTGTATTTGCTCTTTGGATGCCATGTGCAATTTAGAGAGAAAAGAGAGCAGTGTGAGATACACGGTTGGATAGAAAAGAAAAAACACAATAACATGACGAGCTTTTTATGAAAAAAAAAAAAAAAGGATTCTGTAGTTTGCACAAAGGATGTCGCCATCTTTGGATATGAAATAAAAGGGATGAGATCCACATCTCGGGAAAGTTATCTCACTTGCACTATCCTTGTACAACCTTTGAAAGATGATAACGCACCATTCGGACACACAATTGTGCAATTTCACAATTTGACTGCATCACAAAATTGAAGCTAACGCTTGCATCATCGGGAATTATGCTCTTGATTGGTTATCCACGCTTTTCTTATTTTTCGACTGACGATGGATGGCGACATCCTTGGTCATTGGAGAACATGTCAAAGTAAATTGAAAAAGAACTCGGTAAAGTCGTACACAAAAAGATAAAAAACAAGCGCATCAGTTAAAGAACGATAATATTGGTTGGAAATCAATGGAACCTTAAAATGGCGTGCAGAGCCAAGATTAAGATACCCACACTTTCGCGTATTTTTGTCAAACCTATGCAAAGTTTCCATGTCTATGCCATATCTTTGTCCTTATGTGTTATCATTCCTGATTTATCTACCAACTTAAATCTTTCTTGGTGTTGCTCTGTGGGAGAATATCTGTGGGAATCCGAGGTGGAGGTGTGTATACCGTGGAAGGATCTTTTGGTTCAATTGTTGCCGGGAAGGCATCATCCCGTTGGATTTGTGAATAGTGCTGTATAGTCGGTAACGTTATCTGTTGTTGTGCATCTGCTTCTGCCAATTGGCGACGCTGGATTAAAAAAAAAAGCCCCATTTTGTCATTAAGCGTGAGTTTTCTTACAAAACTTGTGCCGATGAATCGGCTCTTACCGTTTTAGATTCTTTCCCAATACCCAACTGTGGTAAACCGCGATTAAGACCTTCTAATAGAACGCAAGCTTTGCACACCGTATTTGACGACATATAGCCACATCGTTCGCACGTTTGCTGTGAGGGAATTTTAACATCAGATTTAACCTGGAACGCTTCTCCAGAATGAATGATATCTATCCCATTCACAAGTTAATCCATTGCCACTCGCTATCCTGTTTCTTTTTTCTTGTTTACCAATGATAGCACTGGGACGAATAGATTCCAGATCTTTCAAAAACGTCCGTGCGTGTCCGCGGTAGGCATTGGGTGAATAAATACATTCGGTCGAAAAATAGTCGAGTTTCTTGAAATAGGCATACATGACAATTTCTTTTTCGTAGGTGTATTTGAAAGGCTTTGATCGACGAATCAAGCTTTCTCCCTGGGTCACAATCTCTGTACATCGACCCAAACGAGCAATATCACCTCGGAAAACTAACGAAAAACCCAGGTTAAAAGAAAAACTAGCATTCATCGGACGCTGACGCTCGGCACATACTGTTCATCAGCACTGTCTCTGCAATATCATCCGCGTTGTGTCCAGTGACAATATGGTCCACTCCTAACATCATGGCACCTCTATCCAAAGCCTGTCGTCGAAAGACACCGCAGTAGGTACAGTTATTCTTCAAGCCAACCTCACGCACAATTTCGTCCATGGTCCAGCCATATAAGTCAGCATAGGATACGATCTTTAAAGGTAATTGGTATTGTTGTTGATTCCGCTTAACGGTTTCAAGCGAATCATCCCTGTAGCCTGTGATGCCTTCATCGACAGAAAGCAAGAAAAGCTCAAGACCATAATCGTATCGTTCATTTAACGTTTTCATTACATGAGCGAGTACCGTTGAATCTATGGTTACCCCGAAAGCAGGTTAAGCACCGACTTTCTCTCTAATCACTGCTTTTCTAAGTTACCTTTGCCACCACTTGCACCAATGGCTACCCGATCGCCTCGCTTAAACAATTTCGCTTCCATAATTGTATTGTGAATCTCGGTTTCGAAGACGTAATAAAAGCATGATTGGCAGATCTGTTGACTCGTCTTCGGTCTTTTGAGAACAGCCCGATTCTTCGAACAGAGAACGCAAAGCTTCACCATAATTGTTTCGCTTAGAGTAGAGCAAAAAGGGAAGTACAAACTTTTTCTTTTCCCTTCTCGGTAAGCGTGACTTCCAATGCGAGGTAGGAGCTTAACTGTCTGGCCCAGAGTGAACTCATTTTTTTGGCTGTGCTGAGAAAAAAAGGAAAAGAAAAGGTGGACTATTGCGAATGGATCTGAAAAACATCCTTCTTCAAGGCACATTACAACTGTCTATACGAGATTTGCGTGCTTTGCTTTTTGACAAGGATGACAGAACTAGACTCAATCGAATCAACAACGCAACGTTTGCTTATCCAGACTCGGTGGAGGAGTCTTACGAGTTTTTTGACGTGTTCATCCATCTTTTATTGACAATTCAGCCAGCCAATTCGACTTATGGAGAAGAACAGGCCAAGACCATCGTGGTCGATGCATTACGCATGTGCATCAACGGACTTCTAAAAAGCCATGGTTTGACATGGTTACTCTACTTTCCTCTTCACTTCTCCGTCGAGACTTGGCAAGCTTTACTTGTCAACCCAGATAAGACTATTTTGGTCTATCTTTACGGTCTTGTTCTTGCCCTGGCTAAGAAACCTGGTTTGTCCTTAGACCAGTGGGCCGAGGGGATAGTTAAATTCGTGAGAGCTGGTTCAGGCGTCATCGCGGCCCATTTATGGATCAATCTGTGGGATCTTGATATTCGCATGCAAGCCCATACCAAATCGGTATTTATGAGTGCTTTGCAGCAGTTTTTTAAAGTGAGCCAATTGGAAAGATCTATCAAAGAAATGCTCCGGATTATGAGTCGTTCGGATACGGATTGTCTAGTTTCGGGTGTAGATCATCAACTAGGAAGCGCCTTATTAAGGCCGTCCTTTAACAAGGACGAACTGACATTAGCGCTGATGGCCTTTGAAATGGAAATCCAAGGCAAAGAGACCCTCTACTTGGATGTATTTTGCACGTTTAGAACGTTTCGCCATGCAGAAGCAACTATAAGTATGAAAAAACAACAAAGAACAAAAGAAAAAAAAGGCTGGGAAAGAACAAACAAACAAACTTACATGTCATTCATTTCGCATTTTTCATCTTCTTCTCATACAAACAGATAGAATTCCATCAAAGAATCCTCTAAGTCAAAATCTGTTGATTCCCCCTCCAGCTGTCAGCGGGGCACGGACTTCTCAGCTACAAGCGGGTTTCCAATCCTGGATCGCCAAATTTGCTAGTCTGCTCCCATTTGAGTTCGACCTACACCTGAAAGAGCTTATCAAGCAACGCTATCCAACCGAAACAAAAACGATGTTGGACCTTGTTTTGGCTGATTGGGCCGTTCGAGACCCTTACCGACTTCATATGGAGATCATCCTTGACGGGCTGACTGAACTAATCCAGAATTCACGATATAACGCACGGGCGGCACCATTTTATGCATTCATCCAGTTGTTTGGTGCCATGGAAGAGGCACAGACACACAAAGAAATATATGCACCAGAGACAGGCGCAGCCGTTGATTTCAACACTAAAGAGATGGCTACCGAGGATAGTTCCATGGCGAAGGGTTGCTGTCGGATACTACAAAAGATGGCTATGCATGAAGTTGCAAAGAGTTGGGCTGGAAATTGTTTAAGCGTAGCATCACCAACCGTAGTCCAATCTTACGTTAAATGGTTGATACCCCAACTGAACGAGGAATTGAACCCTGACAATGACAAGCGTGGCACGCGCTTTAGTGGTTGCATGCGGGCAGCATTGTCGAATGAACGCGTCTTGGCATTGGCATCATACGTCGTCCCGGTTTTGCTTCGGGATTTGAGCGATCAGGCCTTGGCATGGCTATTACGGGACTTAAATGTAGCCAAGATCCTGGTGAACTATTTCAACCAAGGAACACAATTACAGAGCCAACGATTGGTCAGGGATATTTTACAGCATCGATCGAAACTTTACATGGATACACTTCTCAACTTTTTGAGAGAAAACATGAACGATACTAGTGTAGATTCAGAGACTTCTCGACTATGGTTCAAAAATCACTTTTTGAGAAGTATATTATCCCTAGCCAGCAGCGACAGTACAGGGAGTAGCGTTTCTTCGCAAATTTTCAGACAGATACTCAAGACACAGGGCGACTATAGCTGGTACTTTGGGACACCCTGCAACAAGGAGGCAACCAATGCCGTTGATTTTAATGCTCTGCACCTTGCAAAATCACATGATATTCTTCCTGTGCGCACTATTGGACTGGCTTCGATGCTGCGAGAGATCGCTCAGTTAGGCGATCCGGAAAGACAGGAGCACCTAGTGAACATCTGGACAGGTCTTTGGTCAAGTGATGGTAGGAAGTTTACCGTTCCCGTGAGCTGGGTGCTCCAATGTATTGGTTTGTATGATCATGCGCCTGTGGTGGCGAAATTGATGATCCGGAGGTTTATTCATATTGGAATTGAATCATCCGAGCTTGCCCGGAAAGAGCGACCGTTGGCTCAGGAACGAAGTTTTACTCAACGAATGATGGACCTGATGCTCCTTTCAGATACTCCGGAGGCGAATGGGCTATTTGGTCTGTATGTCCAGATCTATGACCGTCCTTCGGCAGCGAAGGAGTCGTCTAAAACAGAAGAAACCGAGGCGATCGAATCTATCGTGAGGTTAATGATGGAACTTGCAGAAGAATTGAAAGTTGAGCTGGATCAATCAGCAACAGAAAAGAGAGCAGCGGCAGCGAAGGTGCAGCAAGAGGAGAAGGACGGAGAGCGGGCGAGGTATTTGATGACCCCGGCCAAGTCTCGCAAATTGAAAATTGCCATGGCACGGAAGCAGCGACGGGCTAAGTGGGAACGGGCAAAAATGGCAGAACTTGGCGCCAATGTCAAATCAGAAACGATAGATAAGAATATCAAGGCATTAATGGTCCTTTGCCAAAGAACCTTAAATTGGTTACTTGCGATTCTGACGGCGTCGGATCAACAAAGTTTGTGTCCCGCAGCAAATCAACGACTGCGGTCCGGTGTGGTGAAATCTCTATGTTTGTACGAGTCATTGCATACACTCAATTCAATCGTTCAAAAAGAGGATTTGAAAGAAGATATACGTAACACTATTGCTACATGTTTGGAAATACTGCGGCAGCAGGACGTGAGACTATTTGATAAAGCCAAGCTTATCTTGGAATGTCGGTGACCTAATAAAGAAATGAGAAAAAAGAAAGTGGCACAGGTAGATGTTTTGGTTTGGAAACTTTCGGAAAGGGGGAGGCAAAGCGATACAAGATTTGTCGATCATGGGCGAATGGATGCCAAGTTGTCATAGTAACCAATCAGCGTCATCAATTTTGATTTGACAAGCCCGCTGTGGTGGTTGATTGTTTTCTTCCATTGGCGATTGGTTGACATTGCTTAGTTCAAACTGTTTTGGGTATGATTAACCGCAGCGGGCCAATGCGCAGTCGGGAAATAAAGAGGGGAGAGAGAGAGAAAAAAAAAAGAAGGGGGAGCGGGGTGAGTCATCTGGCGCAGCATTTTCACTTATAAAAATCCCCCGCATGGATTGCCTTTTGGCCGATTTTATACACACCCCTTATTCCACAATACATTATGACAAGACTTACACTTGAAGAACGACATTATATTCAAGCTGTCTCACATCACAAGCTAGTTCAATATCATCATTCACGGGTCGATCTTTCTATCCGGAAATATGTTTTGATCGCAAATATGCTTCGACATCAGTCAGCACAAGTAGTTGAACAACATATCCCACTTTCACCACCTTCGCCACCTTCCCCTCCCGCTCTGGAAAGAGACGATGAAGAAGAAGAAGAAGAAGGAGAGCGAATGGCACAGGGAAGCGAGAGCCCTGAAGCGGAACGATGGCTAGATTTCGTGTTGAACGATCTAGACGATATGGAAGAGGAAGAAGGAGAGTTGTTTGAATCGATGGACTACACATATGACGACGGTTATGAGCTTGAACGAACAGTATCTCGACTTCCATCTGAATCAAGCAAATCAGATGAGGGCCATCTTTCTACCGATGACGAATCAAGCATAAGACGATTGTATCCAATAGAGGAAGAGTCCATGGTGCACCCACATTGGCGGAGATGAAGTTTGAAATTCACACACTGAACGTCCATGTTCCCGTTTACCATATTCTATCCCTCCCGCTTTATACATTTATATATATATTCGTTACCCTATTTTTTCCCTTCCAATCTCTCTCTTTTTTTTTTCTATCTCCACTTTGTACAAACATTTACCTCTTTTAAAAAAAGTCAAAAGCTCCACATTGTACACAATCAATTTCTCCCCCCAACGGCTTCATAACCGTGGGACTGTAATAAAAAGAAACAAAAAATAACCAGCATGCCACAAACACATTCATCAGCCTCTGGATCAACTGCTTCCAAAAAGATCCGAATGACTATGGCCTGCGAACGTTGCAGGTAAAAGAAAGAAAAAATAAATATAAGTCCTTCCTTTTTGTTTACCGTCTTCATGTTCATTTCTCATGTCAATCCTGATTTAGATGCAAAAAGGGTAAGCCTTCCATTCGGTTTAAATCAGAACTTTAAGACACATACTAATGTTTTTCTCGCATTAGTCAAATGTGATTTCGCTCATCCGACTTGTACGAGATGCCAGCAGGCCAACGGTAAAACACATAAAAAATATGACACGATAAAAAAGGAGATTGGGAATTTTCTGATTTCTTGTATTTGATGTACATTATAGTCACTTGCTCTTATGATGGCTCAGCAACTCAAGTAGATCTCTTCAATTTCATAAAGTTAAACGAGACGGTCGACACATTGCAGCAACGAGTGCAGTCTATCGAATCGGACATAAAAGACGTGAGAACTAACACCAGATATGTGGCAAATGAAGTCCGCCAATCGACCCAGACCGGAAATGACGACCAACAATCCTCTGCGTTAAAGAGATCCAGACCACTTCATAGCATCGCCGGATTAATCGACACAGGAAGGGCACAATGGTCTCTTTCTCTAACACCTCGTGGTCTACGTATCGATACTAACATTGTCTCCTTACACGATTTGTACGATATGCTCTTGTCTGGCCTATCTCACTTAGAAATCGACGGCTGCGAAACTCAGGACTCGAGCACCTCGTCGCAATCTTCAAGCGGATCAATCACTGACTCAAACTCGGCTAACAAAACGACCATTGCGCGTAAGAAATCTTTATGGAAATGTCGCTTAAAGACCTTTCCGCTCTACAGCGCATGGGAACCCTACACAGGAACCGTACCAAATCATAGAGATAGGCAGTCTCGAGAGCAATTATCAGAAGAAACTCGCCAACATATGATGGACATTTACTGTACTTGCTTTCTCTGTCTTCCGAGTATTGGGCGTTCGGGCTCGGTAGCAGATCAATATCGCAATGGCACACTTGATCCCTTGCTGACAAATACCATTCTGGCCTGGACTGCACGCCATGCAGCGATCTACCATGATTTGTTTCCGGGAAAAGACCCCAATTTGGTTGGAGAGCCTTTTTTTCAAGCAGCAAAAGAAATGCTAAAAGATCGTTTCATGACAACAAACGTTGACACCATGCACAGTTTAATCATTATGTACGTCTATGCCATCGGCAAACCGGGAGAAAAACGCAATGAGACCGAATCAGAGGCCTATATTTACTTGGGACTTGCCGTGCGAATGTGTCTGGATCTGAAGATGCATCAGGAGCCTACAAGTGATGATCCAATCCAATGCGAAAGACATCGACGTTTCTTCTGGGTCCTTTACTTTTTGGAGACTTTATGTAGCATTCACTCAGATCGACCGTTTTCTCTCCCATCAGAGGACACGATCACGGTTGACTATCCCAACCTTATGCCCAGTGAGGTCGGCGAAGTTCGGTGGCGGGTCGAATTTATGATTCAGCGGTTCCGGATAACACGGATCTACAGGGACATCATCTACAAAACCGCCGAAGAAAAACCATTACTGTCTTCCATTTCGGCACTGGACAAAGAGCTTCAAGATTGGTACGAAAACCTGCCACCTCACTTCAAGTATAGCAAGGGCGATATTAACAAGCGCAACTGGCAGAGTGCATCCTTCCGCGAGCAAGCCTGCATTAAGCTGAACTTTGAGTACAACTTCCAATTATGTCAGCTTTATGGTTTGTTTCTGTCAAAGTCCATTGATGAGGAGCATCCTTCAGCAATTGATGTACTCTCACGCGAAGTTTCTCTGAAAGCAGCAGACACCATGGTGGAGTTGCTCGAATGTTGGACCCAGTTAGAACAGCTCTGGTGTCATTTCTCACTAGAGACACTGATGATGGCAACAACCATTTATGGCAATCGTCTCCAGAATCCAAACGAGACGGCCTGGGCCAAAACTCAATTGGAAAAAATTGCTAATATCTTGTACAACTCACCTTTACGGCATCATAAATATGTGATTGGTTTGGTTCGGAGAATCCAGTCCATGTTCGTGGAGCAGTTCGGGACGACGTTGGAGTTGCAGGAGACTCCCGCGCCTGACGTGAAACGTGAGGATCCTGTCGCTTTCTCGGCCGAACCTGGGCATGTGGTTCCTTCTCGACTTGTCCCTTGTGTACTTGATGTTGCATCGGCATCTTCTGCGTTCGATCTTCACAAAACGAATACGATCTGCAATGCAGAGGCTATGCAATTTTCCAGCTTTATGTACAATACGGAATTAATAGATTATGCATCCGATGGCATGATTGGGATGCTCAATGGACATGACCCAACCAACACCACCACCAGCAACAGCACAACAACAATAACAACAACAACAAACACCCAATCTAATTTCAGTTCACCCGATTTTGTTTCAAGCAGCACCAGCCCACCGTCATGGGGTGGTGGTGCTGGTACGCCTACTGGTCCAACGGGTATCGGAGCACATGCCCAGGAACAACAGTATATCATTTCCTCAAGCTCACCATACCCCATTACCCATCCAAAGTTCGGGCTAAACACTCAGCAATACATGGCCATGTCGACAGCATCCACTTCTCCTTCGGGTCTTTTTAACGAAACGAACAAGACGTACAATGACAATCTTAATAATGGATTCGGTTATTATTAATCTCGTTTCGACCTCTTGTAATTCTAATCCCTCCTTTCTTCTTCTTTTTTTTTGTACATCTATTTGAAACTTTCTGTATAAATTATGTTATCAGCTGGCGGGATGCACGAGTTTTTGGATCAATCATCCAAAAATATAAAAAACGAAAAGGTGGCGGCATATGAGAAGACTTGTTTATGTTAGGTGTTTCCGCTTGCTTTTCCTTCTCTTTTGTTCTCTACTTTCGAATAAGAAAGATCCCTTTATATATATACAGATAGGTAGATCCATATCCTTGAATGAACTTTGTTACAGAAAATGGCTTTGTTTACCGCTGGGCTACACTCATAGTCAAAAGTTTATTGCATGAACAGGGATTTTGGCTATCATATCCGAGGCAACCACAAGGATTTTTGCATATTGACAGTGTAAAAATGCTAGCATTTGTTACTGCTAAAACTGGCTAACTTGTGCAAACATATAAGCGAACCGTTCAGTCCCCTACTTTCACTAAAGTCTAACGTTACACCCTAGATATGTGTTGATGTTCTATCCTAGTTCTAGCTTTCCATTACAATGTGCCGCATTAAAAAATGTGTCGCTTCCGCATAGAGTTAAAAACTCGGAAGGTCTGCTACAGGCTTACCCGACACTGAAAACCGTTGAGCGTATCATCATTATAAGAAATAATATAGCAATATCCATTGGAAAGGCTAGCAATTACGAGGAGTAACGGTGCAATAGACTGCCACCACAATGCGCTGCATTTGTCAGTTCAAGCACGAGAACCCGAGCCCTTTCCAGCTGAGTCGAGCCAGCTAACAGCATACCTTACAAAGATCCAACAGTATACTCTACCGTTTGTCGGTTTTTTATCACCCAAGCCCCATTTTCTATAGGGTACGAGCTGAGTGAATTAAAACATCTCGAGCGAAAAAAAGGGAGAGGAAAAGAGAACCTTTGTGGTCCACCAAGATTTATTAAGTTTATAAACCTCGACACCAGCCGGCCACACAAACATTGGATCCGAGCCAACATTGCGATGATTGGCAAACATTTGGATTCTCAATGCTAGCAGGGGATTTTGTAGAAATTAGAAAATTGTGGACAACCGTTAATATAAGATAACTCAAATAGTCTCAAAATATAGATAGTATAAAAGATAATTGAAGTAGTAAAACAAAATCTTTGAACAGGAGCAAAAGATCTACCGAATTATTTTTGGCTGCATATGTATTTTAGATCACTCTTCCCTGTTCGCATTTGTTTTCCTTGTGTGTAAAGTATGGATTTCGATCTCAACAAAACCATTAGCAAACAACTTCCACATTTCAACTGTGCCAATGTCGACAATTACTTTTAACTATACCTCCCTGTGACTGGGACTTACAATTATTTATTGCTTCAAAGAAACCTACGAACTTTAATACTTCAATGCAGCATTATCATGACAATCTACTTAGTTTGAGCAGGAAAAAGGAACTGCCCAATATCGTTGTAATTCTGGGTCAAACAAGCGTGCATAAGTTCATTGGAGAAATTAAAGAAAAAGAAGAGCCGATGCATGAGGAACAAAGCGTTTTACTTCTTTTTCCTTTGTTAAACAACGCAGAAAATGGCAAGTCCTCGGTAACTCCAAATAATGCGGCACAAATTGACTGCAGTTTTAATTAAGTATACACTACGCTTTTCTACGCTGACAACAATACAATCGATAACCAGTATGCTTCATAAAATGAAAGGGCAATACTTCATTTTGTTACGTGTGCTTGCAGGTTCTTATTTACCTGTTTTACTTAACATCTTGGGCTCAATGCCACCAAAACAACAACCAAAACTGCAACATCCTGTGCAACGGAAGCAACAGCAACAAGCGAAAGACCAACAGAACTTGGAAGGTAGTGGTCTGGGCGCTCAAAAATGTTCTCCAAACAACAAAAGGTAGGCTTATTTCACATATGATGTAGTGCCGCACGTAAGTGTTGCAGCACACTAATTGAGCTGAGCGCGGAGGATACTTCAGAAAAGGCGACGATCAACGGCAAGAAAGTAAACCTCAATAAGATGAAAATCTGCTGGATCCATCAGATTTATCATTCAAGTCAACTGCGCCATATGATCTTTATATTTTCGATGATCCGATGTTTCTGCTGCAATTTATACCTTTCAAAAATCTATCGAAAAGAACAAATACAAGTTACCTCTGGAAAGTCCTCTTCATCATGCTTTGTGAGTTATTTGTCTGAGAAAGATTGAACTTTTAGTTGTGATCGAACACTCATACTTTTTATAATACTCACCGTCTTAGAGCTGCATCTTTTATTCTGTTATTGAAACCCGGGCGATATCATAATGACATGATAAAAATATTTGGTGAACACCGAATTGAAGCAATTGTAGACAATATAAACAAGGTAGTCGGTGTTAAGAAGGTGCCACTGCCGGTCGGTATTGTGAAGGAAATGATTGATGTCATCGAGGTAAACTTTCATGTATATCTCTATACGATGGGGCAACATCAGCTATCATCTCATTATTCTTAAGGACATTAATGTTGGACGTTTAACGAGAAATCAAGCAGCAGGTAAACTATTATCGCTGGACGGAACGGTTTCAACTAATCAATTGAAGCTTATAAAGTCAGTTGCAGAGCTCTAAATACAATTAAGTCATGACGGCAAAAGAATGAGTAATATATGGATTCTGTTTGAATTGGTACGATATGATGTTCTTTAGGCTCAAAAAACTGCTTTACACTGCACGCCTTATGGCCGACATTGCTATCTGCTTACGAGGAACGAATGTGTGAGTAGAGAGAAGGTGGGGTTGAGAAAGCGCTGGTGTAGCATGTATGTCAGTAATGGTAGGGAACCGTTTTGAGGGTCTCGCAAACGTGAGGATCCTGAGATTTCGAGGTCTCTCTTTGTATATGAACGTCTGTGCGCGGAGACTGGATGTAAAATAATCGTTATCTTAACCATCGCCTATACAGGCCAATGCGCGCACAAGGTCATAAAAACCTATCTGAAGCATGGAATGCTACAGCTATTACCGAAGAAATGATACAAAATGAGTTATGCACACGATACACTAATCCCATGATTTGCTGCGCTCTTCGACGACTTTGATCAGTGATATATTCTTAAGGTGGTAAGCACAGCGCATATCTGTATGTAATATGGAGAATGGCCTTCTGGATAATATATGAAGCACCGTTTCTAATAATTTAGGACAGACAAGACGATTCTGGAGAAGAAGTAAGCGTCCAATGTTTCAAACAACAGTCCGACATCTGTATTACTAGTCTGAAAGGGACAAATTGGAACCGGAATCCTGGTTTCGATGAAGCCAAAGCATCCATTCAAGGTGACAACCACTACGTTCTTCGCAAAGGATCTATTCCGAGTAGCAATTTTGCAAAAAAAAAAAAAAAAAAAAAAAAAAAAAAAAAAAAAAAAAAAAAAAAAAAAAAAA
>MZZL01000042.1:94800-112878 GCA_002749535.1 Apophysomyces variabilis | reverse complement strand
CCAAACTAGAGAAGTTCACTGTAAATGGAAACACGTTAATTCCGATCATCCTGTTCATGGAACACAAGTACTAGGAAGTCACACTACGACAGCGACGTATACCACAAGTACAAACGCAGCCCTCAATGGACTCATATGGAATGCTTCAGCGTAAAGCTTTTCAAGACAGCAGTTTCATCAAACGTTTCACATAAAGCATACAATGATATTGTAAAGATCTTCAACGAATTCCTAAAAGTTGTGCAATCAGGTACGTGTGTCTTTTCTAATTCTGTTGGAATGTTCTTACCGTTGGACGTAGATCGCAGCATGTTGCATTCGCCTCTCCTCAGCTACCATTTGTCTGAGCAATTGGTAAAGGAGGCCTACTAAGTTGAACTGAAAACGTACGACGTTTGTCCAGAGGGTTGCGTTCTGTTTATAAGTGACGATGACAGAACTATGTGTCCACAGTGTGGCAAAGCACATTTTACAGATTCGCGTAAACGTCAACCTAATGGCGAGGTCATTTGGAAGCCAGCACAAACGATGACCATGTTGCCAATTGCAGACCAGCTCGCGCTCATGCTGGGCGATGATGATACTCGCAAGCTGTTGTCTTACCAACATGAACGTGAAGAAGCAGAAGGAAAGTACACGGATCTTTTTGATGGTTAAGTTTACTGATCGCTCTGCAATGAGAAGCATGTATTGACGGGGTGCTATGACATTGCCTTGTCCTTGTACATCGATGGCTTCCAGCTGTTCAACAGTAGCAGTACCTTGTTGACGATGATGCACATGGTGGTTCTCAACTTTGATCCATCTGAACGGTGAGCTTAAACAGACTTAAATTAAAAGATGAACTAATCAAATCGCCTTACCTTTCACAGTTATGAGAATCGTAACATGCTTCAACTGGGCATCACGCCAGGACACAAAGCCCCAACGAACATCTGGTCCTTCTTGCAACCTTTGCTTCAAGAACTGCAACAGTTGGAACATGGTGGTATGATCGTCAAGAAGCCGGACAGAACTGAAGTTGCTGCAAAGGTGCACTTGCTTCTGGCCACCAGAGATATCCCCGCAGCTGCCAGTTTATGCAATCACACTGGCGTCTCATCCTTCTTCAGTTGTCACCAATGTCTTATCAGAGGCGCAAAAACCAGCAGCATGTATTTCATTCCTGATCTGTCGCGGCCATTTCAAAGACGTCCATGGGAACAGTTCGCTCACAGTGATAAGGTACATCATATAGATTCTATCACAAATCATATGTTATATACTAATAGGCTTTTTCAATTATTACTTACGTTTAATAGAAACAAGGTATCAAAGCACCTGTTCCTTTCACGTTGTTGAGCACGTTTATGGGCGTATACTTCTTTGGAATGGATGAAATGCATCTCCTAGGGCATGAACTGGGGCGATTGATTTGGACCATGATAGTGAACAACAAGGAGAAGTTTGGTTGTAGCCAACTTGATAAGCATGGTAACATCGTTGAACGATATCCATTCACCCTGAAAAACCAGAATACATGTCGTGCCATCAGGGAGGCTATTGAGAGATCCTGTGAAACAACTCCTGTTTCATTTCAAGGCCGCTGGAATAACGTTGCAACAAGTGCTGGTCACTATCAGGCTGTTGACTGGTTGGATTTTTTATTGTACGCTGTGCCAACGGTTGTGGTGGAGGGTTTGGAACAAGAAGAAACTTGGAGAGCTTTAATAGATCTGGTTGTTGCTTGTCAGTTGAGTCTGCAGTGGACATACACTGATTCGGACTTAGATGTGGTATTTAAGAGGTGTGTTAAGAGATATGCAACAGACGTAGAAGTACTGTGAGACTCTGATTTATTCTTGTGAAAAGAACAATCCTTCTTGTTTTGATAATTACTCTCTTTTTACTAGGGTTGAGTTTGAATATAAGCCACAGTACATATTAGATTCTATGTCAAATATGACATTATCCCCCTCCAGGTTGGATAACCGTCTAAAAGCCTTCATTTGTTTCTTGCTCTTTTGGTTCTCTTCTTTGATGATATCGGAGCTTGAATACTTCTTTGGACATTATCGGCGTTTGAAGTTTGTCCTTGACGTTCCCAGTACCTGGAGATGATCTTGCAGTCTGAAAAATGACTTGCTGGCTCCCACGTATCATGCTCTTTTTCATAACCTCTCCATCTTACTTTATATAGGTATTGTCCATTTTCCTTTTTGTGATTTACAATGGCTTCAACCTCATATATCTCATCTTCAGGCACAGTTTCATCTATTGTGATTGCCTTTAGAGCTGATGGAGGGTATTCTTTAGAAGTTAAGTCACCATCCTCATCTTTTAAGATGTATGATCCACCCTTAGTTTCTCTAACTACTGTATATGGACCGTTATAGATCAGGTCTAATTTGCCGGGTTGGATTGCTTTTACCATAACATGACTTCCTGGTGGGAATTTAACCAGCGCATGTTTGCTGTCAAACTTCTGCTTTTGTGCGTCTGTCAACGTCTGCACCTTTTGACTTATCGCTGGAAAAACTACTTTTGCCATTTGCTCCAACCTCTTCTTCAGTTCATCAGTACTCATTGGTGGACATGGCTTATCTTTGGTGTAGTTCTTGAACTTGTTCAATGGTCGTGCAAACATTAAAGCAAAAGGCTGTAAGTTATGCCGTTTGGATTCTTTTGCATTCACTGCCAGTTGTACACTTGGTACATATATATCCCAATCTTTCTTTACGCCTTCAATTCTTTTCTTAATGGCGGTTACACTGGTCTCTACCCATCTTTCAGCAGCTCCATTGGCGCGTGGATGGTAAGGTACCACCAATCAGTGGTCGAATCCTGACGCTTCAGCGAAACGGCTCATGAGATCGTTTACAAACTCTCCGCCATTATCTGATTGAAGCACACGAGGTAGCCCAAAGTCACAGAATATCTGCACTAGCACTTTGACAATAGTGTCCGCTTGTTTGTTCGGTATGGGATGTAATATGCAGAAACGCATGCAAATATCAATCAGGATCAACAGGTAGTTATTTCCTTGATTAGAGGTTGTGAAGGGA
Source organism: Apophysomyces variabilis (assembly GCA_002749535.1). Taxonomy (NCBI): domain Eukaryota; kingdom Fungi; phylum Mucoromycota; class Mucoromycetes; order Mucorales; family Mucoraceae; genus Apophysomyces; species Apophysomyces variabilis. The sequence goes on along the minus strand of MZZL01000042.1, from coordinate 109,834 downwards.
CCCGCTAGGTCTAGAGCCCAGTGGTCTCCTGGTATCTCAGAGCGTATAGGTCTTAAAGGATGATAGCCTTTCTTTGCTATGTTAAACTTTTGGCATTCTACGCATGCTGAAACGAGTTTTACCGCATCTTGGATCATGTTTGTCCAATGGATGCCATCATTGTGTAATGATTTTACAATAGCTTCTACGCCAAAGTGTCTGAATAAATGCGCTTTTTGGAGTAGGTCTTTTCTTTCTGTTTCATCATTTGGCGCTTTCCTGTTATTTGCCACCTTTGTGGTTGCTTTACGGTTTTGGATTATTTCAGGGTTATCGGCAATATCATGCTCATTATCCCCCTCCAGATCTTTGTCCATAGGAAAAAGTCATGAAAGACTATCGGGCAGGACATTGTTTATGCCTGGTAAATGTACAATGGTGAAATTGTACTCTAGAATGATGTCTAACCAATGCAGCATCATGGCGTTTGCATCCTTTTGTGTATGTATGTAAGTAAGGGCTTTGTGATCAGTAAAAAGTGTGAAGTGATTGCCCCATAGAAATTTGTGGAATTTTTGCAAAGCGAACTTTATGGCCAGTAATTCGCGTTTGGTGGTAGGATATCTCCTTTCAGAGGGAGAGAGAGATCGTGCCATGAAGGCTATATGGTGCGTTTCATCACCATCCATCTGATACAATACAGCTCCTATGCCAACATTGGATGCATCTGTAGCAACGTAAAATGGTGCGGACAAGTCTGGGTAGCGTAATATAAGGGCGCGCGTTAGGACGTACTTTAAGTTTCTGAATGCTCTATCCTGCGCTTTAGTCCAATGCCCTTTAAGATTTCCTGTGTTACGCAGTGGATCTAGTGGTGCCGTCAATCGGCTGATGTTGGGAATATGTTCCCTAAAATAATTGATAACTCCCAGGAAACGTTGAATATCTTTGCCCATTTGGGGTGTAGGCCATTCTTGCACATTGGCGACCTTTCTGGCATCTAATGATATGCCACTCTTAGAAACACAAAAACCCAACAGATAAACAGATTGCTGCGCAAAACAACACTTTTGCGGGTTGAGGATTAGATTAACCTCTGTCAACTTTGAAATCACATGTTGTACATGGTTTAAGTGTTCCTCCATACCATGGGAGTATATAACAATATCATCCATGAAAGCCGTTGCAAAGGGCAATTCGTGTAATAGGATAGCCATCACTCTTTGAAACTTGGATGATATAGGTTTAAGGCCGAATGGACAGCCCTTAAACATGTACTGCATACCATCTACAGACGTGAATGCGGTTTTGTGCTGATCCTTATCTGCGATTTTAAATCGATAGAACGCACTTTGTAAATCCAGTGTCGTGAAAGTAGATGCACCCTTAATCATATGAAATATATCTCTGATGAGTGGTAAAGTGTACTTGTCATCCGGCAACAACTTATTGATATGTCTTAGATCTAAACATGGTCGTACAGCGGTATAGTTACCTTGTGCATCCTTTTTAGGTGCAACTGTCAAGAGGCTGTTCCATGCCGTATTGACTGGTGCTTTTACAATTATTCCATCTGTAAGCCATTTTTGTACGGTTTCATGAACAATGGGCTTAACCTTCTCTGGTAGGTTATATTGCCTTCTATAGGCTGTTTGCCCTTCTGGTGTGTCCAACGTAATGATGGATTCTGGAATTGTACAGAAAGAGTTTTTAGGAATCTTCTGATTTTGATCAATGTATGGTTGGATGGCTTCCATGAATTTTGCATGTTCAGAGGTGGTTCCAGCAGGCGAGTGATTAGGTAGTGGAGTGTCATCCACTGTTGCTTCTTTGGATGCGGGTTTTTCCCATGATGTCGCCAAACCGGTCAAACCAATCCCCATTTTTGGCATCAAATCTGTGCCTATGCAAACCTTTGTACCCTCTGATAACTCCATTACTTCAAAAGCATGATAAAGAGTGCGGCCATTATAAGAAATTCTTATTCTATCTGTAGTGCCTATCCTTTGTGTGGTCATTCCATGTGCTGCAAGGCCAATGCTGCCTTCTCGTTTATTTATATTCCATGCAAATTGTTTGCAAAGGGAAGTATCCACGGAGGAAAAGTCAGCACCAGTGTCAATGAGACCCATTAACCGTTCACTCTGTAATGTCAAAGGTACAAAATGTGATTTAGACATGCTTTGTTCAGATTTTGTCACTCTAATGCAGTAGTTGGACTTACTCAGGTCATCTGGGTCCACTGCATCCATGGGATCATCTGTCTCCATGCTCTCATCATCAGACAGGGTCGGATTGTTGCAATCGTATTTCTGAGAGCTTGTACTTCCCTTTTTCCAGTATACGTGGGCAGCACGAGCGACAAAATTCTTTCGGAATTGTTTGGCGTTGGCATTTGCGTCAGCCGTTTTCTCTTCTCTTCCTTTGCCCTTGGCAGCACGGTATTCTGGGCATGTGTGCCCAGGCCAACGTGGTCGTGAGCAATAATGACACAAGTCTACTGACCTGGTCTGCCTATGTTGCACGTTTCTTTCCCTATGGTTGTTAGTAGGGTATCTACTATCCAGCCTACGCTGTTTTTGTTTGTGATGCTTTTTCATCGGATGGGCTTCATGCACCTCATCGTCGGAATCACAGATGCGCTTATTGTCAGACGCCATCGCTTTGATGAGGTCACAGATGGCATTGACATCAGTTGGGCATTGAGACCCATACTTCGTTGCTATAAGCAAGTAAGCATTTTCCCGGTGTTTAGGAAGGAGAGAGGACAGGAAAGCAACAACCAGGGCTTGAGATTCCTCACAACCTGCTTCCATTTTCTTCTCCAGGAAGTTGTCAATATATGCCGTCAGAGATTCATTGGGCTTTTGCACCATGCGCATAACTTGAGCATACAGCTTAAGCTGATGCAACGGGGTGTCGAACTTGTTTGCCACAATATCGTGAGCTTCCTGCCACGTCAAGTTCTTACCTGACAACTTCGTCTCAAACTAGATCTTCTGGGTGTCGTTCAGACAGAGAACAAGTAAACGCTCCCAGTTCTCATCTAGTGTCAGGCCATCGGCCTTCAACTGGTAGGCAAAGTCTCTAAGAAAAGCCTTTGCTGAAGAATGCACAGTTCCAGGTGCCCACTTTTTACCTCCTACAATCTGCAAAGCAGGCAACGTCTTCGGAACAGACTGCTTCTCTTTCTTCTCTTGCGGGGTCGCCTTAACAGGGTCGCCCATTTTCTGGAAAGCTTTACAGCTGGGATACATGTTGTTGAAGAGTCTACGACTCTTTTCCAACCTAACCTGCGCCTGGTTGGCTTTGTTAAGCAGGTTATCTGTTTCTGCTTCAGCTGCACCTGAGGCCATGGCAATCAAGAAAGCCTGGGTGGCAGCGTCGGCCTTGGCCTTCAACTTCTCATAGGCGTAAACAGCCTGCGTCTCTCCACCTCCATGCTTCAAGAACGCAGCACCATTGGGGGCTACCCCAGGCACCGAAGGGGTCACTGGAGCTGCAGCCAACACTCGATCACTGGGCGAGGGGGAGGGCGCCACACTTGTCAATGGCGAGCCACTGAACAAATGCTCACTGGTCGAGTCTTCCAAGAGATGCTGAAGCTCGGCATCGTTCATGAAGGTATCTTCAAGAGAGATGACGTCAGTGTTGTTGAAATCGTTGTTGGCAGACATGTTGGAAAAAGTAGGTTGAGAATTCACAGTAAAAAATGTGGTATTTAAGAGGTATGTTAAGAGATATGCAACAGACGTAAAAGTACTGTGAGACTCTGATTTATTCTTGTGAAAAGAACAACCCTTCTTGTTTTGATAATTACTCTCTTTTTACTAGGGTTGAGTTTGAATATAAGCCACAGTACATATTAGATTCTATGTCAAATACGACATTAGATGTCATTGAGAGGTAAGTAATGTGAATGAAAATAATGAGATAGACTGACCTTTACCTTTTTTGATTCAGAAATATCTCGAAGTGGCAAGCTTTCTTGGTCTGCAAGTACAACAACAACAAGGGAACTTTGAAGCCTCCAGTGTTTACAATTACTCAACATTATCTGTCCCACATAGCCTCCACCATGTGCAACCTGGGTCCACTTCGTTCCATCTCCGCAAGGTGTATAGAACGCACCAACAGTTTGTACAAAAAAATGATCTGTTCTATGTCAGCGCCTGGTATGAACGCCAGCAATGTTGTGAAGCATAGCAGCATTCTGTTTCCTTGAGAGGGTTCATCCGCAACTACAAGAAGCCATAGCATACGATGAGCTCTCCTATCTTGCTGCAAGACAAGGTTCAACAGAGCCTCAGATATGGAGACCATACTAGGACGAAACTGATATCCAAAGCTTTGAAGGAGTTGTAGGTGTTGCTGGTCAGACATTCCGTAATCTGCTCGCTGCCTTTTGGATCCACCAAGGTAAATTCATGTCTGACGCAACCCCACGCAGCGTCATTTCGCAATTACACCCTCAGTTCCTTGCATCCGGTTGTATATGGAAAGACAGTTGCGTTTATTCCAGCAAGCTGCATGATAACCGCCATGGTTCTGCCCAATGCAATTCGTTGGCGCTGTATGAGCTTGCGAGGATAAAGTAAGTCTTTGCTTTTATGTTATTGCATTGCAACTTACATCTTTTCATTTCATCTTATTAGCAATGCTGGACAAGAGGTGTGTGAGATGTTCCTTGGTGAGACTCAATTCTATGTTTATCACCAGCATCAGGGAGACAGGCGGATTCTTGCAGTCGTCCACTTCTACAAGAACATAAATCAGCAGAGCAATCACTTCCCAGTGCTTTTAAAAACCGCATCTGACAGGGGGGTGTTGAAGGTAGTTGATATTGACAAATTGAGAAGCACAGCTGGACTGGTGATAAGCCTTGAATCCAACAACTGCTTTCACGTCGTTTGGCCTTATGGCAAGATGCACCAGGCGGTCAAGTTTAGAAACCCTTCTTCTTTAGGGTAGTCACTTTTTTTTTCTTCTGTCGTTCTAAATTATGTTTTTCTCTTCCACCTTTTTGGGTCTCTTCTTTTGTTTCTCCTTTTTTTTTTACCTTTTTCATTTGCTGACCTTTTTCTACCCTCAAAATATTTCTGTTCCTCTTCTTTATTTTTCTTCACTGTATAGAATCTATAGATTAGTCATTGCTTGAACCTCTTTGTTACATAAAACTTCTGACAAAACTACCCGTTATCGCTTTAAGTCCTAGTCATCAGTAACTACGGCTTGTCCACGTTATCATTTTGGAGAATCTTGTGCAGCACTGGTACACACGGTATGCCAAAGTCAACTATAGTCATCAGCTTATCAGTTATCTTCTGCAAAGGGTTACTACCAGTAGCTAGCTGCTGACATTGAGAGTATATGGTACCCATAAGAGTAGAAGTGAGCCAAGTTTAGTTTTTGCGCATGTTGAATCCAGATCAAAAAGGAAAAGCGTGATGCTTTCAACTAATTGAGTTGTTGCCTGTCATATGAATATGCCGTCTTCTGAATGACTTTGCAAGCATCAGTAAAGATCCCTACTTTCAGTGAACCTTCCCTACTTTAAGTGAGCGCTTCCCTACTTTTAGTGAACTTTCACTACTTTAAGTGAGCGCTTCCCTACTTTTAGTGAACTTTCATTACTTTAAGTGAGCACTTCCCTACTTTTAGTAATTTTCACTACTTTAAGTGAGCACTTCCCTACTTTTAGTGAACTTTCACTACTTTAAGTGAGCGCTTCCCTACTTTTAGTGATTTTCACTACTTTAAGTGAGTGCTTCCCTACTTTTAGTGAACTTTCACTACTTTAAGTGAATGCTTCCCTACTTTTAGTGAACTTTCACTACTTTAAGTGAACCCTTCCCTACTTTTAGTGATTTTCCCTACTTTTAGTAAGATTTTCCCTACTTTTAGTGAATATTCACTATTTTCAGTAATTTTCACTACTTTTAGTGAATTTTCCCTACTTTTAGTGGATCCTGTTACCATAGTGAATGATACGCAGATGTAGAGCTCAAATAATTAAGCGCATACCATTGCAAAGGCCAGCCTTGGGATCCATATTGCATAAGAGCATGATCGGCATATTGATCTTGAGATTAAGGGTATGTGGTAGAAGAGCTAAGAAAAATAGGTTCACTGCCAGGGATAGATGAACAGTAGATAGAGGTTACTTGCAAATGATAGTGAATTTAAAAAGTCCACAGGCACTTGATTCTGATGTTTACGTTCGACAATAGAATCTACGCTGTTGTAAGCGCGGCTCATTCCTGGGAATAAATTGGTAGTAATATTGTTGATCATGTCTACGTGGTGATTTTTCAGTGTAAGGATAGCACGATTGGTAAGAAGTTGGGTATCAATGGGAGGGATAGCGTTGAGTACTGGGTAGTATATAGCGGCAATAAGGTTATCAACATTTGACCCAGGTATGCACTACTGAGGGTTGAGGGGAATATAAGTGGAATTTGGAACTGCATAAATAAGTGAGAAAATGATGAGGCTCATATGATAGAAGAGTACATACCTGGTGGGACACGGCCATCACCAACATTCAAAAGGAACTCAGCAAAGTGACGTTGTTTCTGGGCATGCAGATCAAAGCCATGAAGGTTCTGGAGCCATATATTGATTGCTAATCACAGAATTTTGACGCAGCTCCAGAAGGATGATCGCATAATACTGGCATTGATCTGGTCGCTTTGTGAGCCTTTTTGAATGACTGGTAACACCTGTCAAAAATCTCCACTGAAAACAATGACTTTTTCACCAAAGGGTATATGATCCAATTGGGAATCAAGGACATGCATGACATCATGAAAAGATTGATCAACGGCTTCAATTGCGTAACAGTGTGTCATGGGTGCCTCATCCCAGATAATGAGGGTAGTTCTGCAGATCAGGTTAGCTAATGGAGAGTTGACAGGTATATTGCAGGTGAGGGTATCTTCCATCATGCCAGAAACGATGGGTATCTTGAACGTTGAATGTGCTGTTGCCCCTCCATCCAGCAGTAGAGCAGCAACACCTGTAGATGCAATGGCAAGGGCGATTTGACATCAAGATCGGACGCGTGCAAGGAGGGTATTGTAGATGAATGTTTTTCCACAACCTCCAGCTCCTTCAAGGAAAAATAATCATTGGGTACTATTGGTATCATCAATTGCAGCAGCGATGGCATTGAAGGCGTTTGCTTGGTCAGCATTAAATCTCACAATGCCTTTATCAGCCATCTGCTGCATGTTAGTGGTATTGTAGTCCAGCTGTTCAGTGATGAGGGTATCCTGAAGTTGTTGGCAGAGTGAGGTTGAGCTAGACAATGGTATAGATGGCATGGATAGGTAATCTGCAAGACATCAGCTGTGACGTGAGAGGAGAAAGTTGACATATTTTAAGGCTTCAGTAATGCACTTGGGTATATCAGGTATGAGATTCTGTCTTTGATATTCTTGTTGGTATTTGATGGCAAGGTCTGCTGCATGTGTTTTCCATAACTGGCCAGGGTCAGCAGCATCTCCAAAGAGCAAGATAGTAACGAATAGCTGTAACAATCTGCGTCTAGAGGTCACAACGCGGATTGCTTCTCAGAGACAGCAGTGGTATTTATCGTTACTATCCAAAAGGCCATGGGCTTGTGCAGCAGCGCGAAAGGTGGGGTATAAATTGCCATCGACAATGTGCATCTCCTCAAATGAAGTTTTCCCCCATTGGTGGTGAAGGAGAAGACAGAGAGCAAAACGTTCAGGGTCAGAAGGAGATGCAAAATATACCCTGCCAATGATTTCACTGAGGCGCACGCGCTTTTTCCAGTGGTGGATTCTCTTATCCTAGGCATAATGGGTGGGTATCTCGTGGTATCAGTAACTGTGGGCTTCTGCATCAATACTGTAAGATATGGAGAGAGAGAGAAAAGAAAAAGAAATGGTTACATATTGAAAGAACGTGGTATGAGTCTTCATTAAACAACGTACCAATTCAGAGTAAAATAAGCCTCCAGCATGGTTTCTTTTGATAATGCCCGTTCCTGTATTTCTGGCAAGTGTTGATCTTTACAAAAGTACACTGCTCATTCCCTGTCCAAGTGAAGGTCAAGCTGTTGGACGGCAGGGTGTCAGCTATGCAGGTAGAAATGGTATAAACGCCAGAAAGCTTCAGAGGCTGAGACATATCTGGCGTCTTGGTATAAAGTGATCTCATCAATGTCTTCCTCATTGCTGGGTTGTTCTTGGCGCATCACAATCATGGTCTTGTCGTGGCCTTTGTAAACGTACTTGTACAGGTATTTTACAACGGAGATGTTTGAATATATCTCAACGTTGATATGGGCATTGTACTTTGTACAGAGGTACAGATTGTGAGGAACAACCCAGCAATTATCGAGGTCTGGAGCATTGACAGATTGCTTAAATATTCGGCCATTATTACGCCTTCAGTATATAGGGTATTTATCATCATCACACATTGTTTCATCCATAAACTGTTTGGGGTATCGCTTGGTACATCGACCTTTTTCCATGCATGGTGCTTGTGGGTTTAAAAGTCCACATGGACCTAAATGAGAATTCAAAAAGTTTGTTAGACATCTTAGGTTTGCAAAAAATAAAATTCTTACCATGCATCATCATCTTAGTAACGGTTTGGTATGCGGCAGGATATCATTCAAGATCAGGTATTTTGGCGGATACAATGGTATCATAATCCTCAGTTGTCCTTGGTTTGGAATCTTTGTCGAGGATAAGCAGGGTATGTGCGTGTGGAAGGCCTCTCTTTTGGAACTCCACGACGCTGATATAAGCTTTGACAGTACCAAGGACGTGTTTCTTTGTCAGGTCATCAAGAAGGGATTTTAGCTGAGTGAATGATGGTATTAATAATTCAGCGAAGGCCGAGCTAATGCACAGACAAAAATAATACCTTCATGTAGAATACCTGAGCAGTAAGGTCAGGTCTATCTTGAGGCTGCTGGCCCTCCTTTAACTCACGTTTGATTTCCACCCACTGAGGATTGCAGGTAAATGTAACAAACAGGTCAGGGGTACCTAGTGTTCATACAATAGCCATTGCATCTTAGTATCTTGCGTTCATATCTCGCAGGCTTCCACTAAATGAAGCAGGGAGGATGATGCGGCGCCCAATGTTTTGAGCAGTTTTGCCATTTATGCTGTCCATTAGGCCATTTAGCATTGCTCTGCGAAGGGTATTCTGTTCTTGACGGAGGTATCGTAGACGGTGTTGCTCAGCTTTGACCCACATGTCAACAGCAAATTAGTGCAACAACCGTCCATAGTAAATAAAATAGGTATCTTTATGGTCTTGAAAGAGGTATGCGTAATATTCACTGCAGTAGAGTAGGCGTTTTACCTACATTTTACCCCTGGGTAATACATGATGTTTTACCCACTTTCCCATGGGGGGAGCAATCTTCAGTATTGTTTAGTCTCTCCTTTCCTAAAAGAGAAAAACTAGCAAATGTAAAAATATAAGCAGTATGACAGTGTATGTGTGATTCCCAGGAACTGCGTCAATATTTATATCACGCGCTTTTAACATGGTTTTTTTTCTTTTTTATGGGGTTATTCGCATTTTCTTTTTATTATCGGTTTTTTTTCACAAACTTTTTCCTCTGCTTTTTTTCACTCTATGGCGTTTTCAGTACTTCTTCATTGGCAAACTCACTTTCACAATGTTGATGATATATCATCTTAATGACATACATCCTTGACCTGAAAGCGTGTTCTTTACTGGTAAGCTTTTATCTTCATTTGACAGCACCTCATTCTTTTTTTTCTTTTGATAGCCGATATAATTGCAATGTTATAGGAAAGCTTGCTTCTTACTTTTAACTAAGGTATTTTGATTGATTGACCTAAATATAACTAATCTTGACTTTTTATTTGTCCTATAGAGTAGCTTTTCCTTTCTTTAAAAAATATGGAAACAGAGAAACATGACACATGTTTTAATGGTACAGATTTTTTTTTACGTTGTAACTTGATTATTCATCAAGATAATCTTTTGTAGGCCTATATATAATGTTGCCGTTTGTTATTGCTATGCCGTATGTTTTACTAATTATCATTTTTTAAATTCTATGCTTCTTTAGCCTTCAGTAATTAGGTAAGATTATATAGATCCAATCGTAAAGTTAGATACCTGTTCATACATTATATTATATATCTTCAATAAAATAAAAATGTTTGTTTTCTCTATATATAAGGCTAAGAAGTGTTGTTATACTTGATAAAGAAGTGTATTTTATTGGCTAAAATAATGAATATAACAAAAAGAGCATCCAATCGGAAAGACTAGATAAGAATCATTAGCTCCAATAGCATGTATTGTTGTAAGCAAGTTAATCCAATAAAAGAGCTTAAAGAAAAGAATATGGTCGAATAGAATTCTAATGTTAGTTGTTAAATGCATACAACTTAATCCAATAGCATTAATGTAATTACGTCTGACATATACTGTTTTATCCAATTAATAACGGTATAGAAGGTGGGTAAAACGTGGGTAAAATGTGAGTAAAATGTGGGTAATATTTGACGTTTTACCCAGATTTTACCCAGGGTAAAACGTCCTTTCAACTGCAGTGATTGTAAAGGCGTAATAGTGCCATCATTATCATTAGTACTGTTGTCTATGGTGTAAAAGACAGCAAATTTTTAGTATAAGAAAATAACATATGCAGAGAATAATGGCTTCATGCATTTACCTTGCAGATGATTTTGGCGGCGTCTTCTGGATGGCCAGTTTAGGTTTGGTAGTGGCGCGCACCATCCTTCATTTCCTCTAGGGAAAAGTAGCACATAATGCAGTGGATCATACAGAGAATGTTGCTCATTGATTCGCATTAAGCCTCCATCATGCAATTGAATAACAATATCCCTGTAAACGGCAACTTCAGAGGTAATGGAATAGTTGGGTATAATAGTGGCAATTTCTGCTGTAGCCAGGCATAAATACTGACCGTGATGTCCACGTTCTGCTTGACGGTTAGAATGCAGGCAGATACAGAATTGTTCCATGGAATTTTCCTGAAGTCGTTGGCCAGCACTCTGGTATATTGCCATAAAAGGATTATTTGCAGTGCAAAGCACATTATGAAGGATATCAAGGATATTTGGGTCAAGACCATTGAAAATCGAGTTGTAGTATTGTTGTTGGGTATTAGGATCATAGATATACATCTGAGCAAATCCAGGCTGTATATTCCCTGGTGGTTATACAGAAACAGCAATGTTGTGGTGAATGGTGCCATGGATTCGAAACGTATATGTGCCATTCCTTTGATTGGCAAGTTCATCATCCAGCTATAAAGAAATTAAATAATTATTAACATGATGGAAGATATAAAATATCAGGATCATACCTGAACACCTATTGATATGAATGCAAAGACAGAATTATACAGGCGGATTTTATGGCGGAATTCTTTGCTGCAGATATCTTGATGGGTAAGGAGGTTTATCAATTTGGTGGGAGGAGGAGGAGGAAGATCAAGCCTCACTTTGCCACTGAGGCAACATATATCAAACACAGGGTTTGCTAATGTGCCTCTGTGGGCTTTTTCCTGTATCCACATCTTGGCGTTGCAGAACTGGCAGTTGATGCTCATGGTGCCCATATCTTGTATGCCATCAGGATTCAAATCCCTGCCAGACATATGGCTAACATCAAAGATAGCCTGACGTGCAATATTTAAAGTTGGGATTCAAGGATGTCGATTTATGCGTCTCCTAGAAGTGGGAGGCTCAGATGATTCACTGGAGAGCCAGTGTAAATATCTAAATTAACGCATTGGTTTAGCATACATACTCTTGTCTAGCCTGCTCAGGTTGACAGAGAGACTGATGTGATAAAGCTGCGGGTTGGTATGATATAGGGATAGTAGGTCTTGGAATAATTTGCTGAGGCAAGGGTATTGGTAGGGGACACTGTATATTCTGCCATGGACGTATTGGTCTAAGAACGATATATTGTGGAGGGATTTAGTGAAGTTGTGGTGGTAGGGGCGGACAAAACAGTTGACCAGTAGGTGTTTGAGGAAAATTTTGCGATGGTTGTATTGGTCTTGGGATCAATGGTCTTCCAAAAAGTGTGGATCTAGGCTGAATACATGCGTTTTTAGAGAGCTTATTAGAGTTTTCATGCATAGTCAATAAAAAGAAAAAAATGAGCTATCTAATAATAACCAAACGAACTGTGGCTTTCAAAAACAATAAAACTTTTTTTCTGAGTTTTCCGTTCCATCAATTCATTGATTTACCACATGATATGTTGAGTAAAGCAACGTAAACACAGATCAGGAATTAAAAATAAAGAGTGTATGTGCACGTATCTCTCTAAGAATTAGACTCGGCCCTTTGGGCCTCACTTTCTTTACAGTGATTGAAACGCAAAAGATAGTGTGTGTATAAGTGCCTCTCCAAAAACTTGGTCAAGAAAAAAACTGGTGGACTAATTACAGCGCGTTTATGACAGGTGTGACAGAAGTACCCCTCGTGTAACGTACCTCTAAAAATTCATTGCAACCCTTTAGGCCTTGCAATTGAAAAGCAAAGGACAGAGTGTGTATGTCAGTGTACATATGCACGTTTCTGTGCAAGAAGTCAGCTCGACCCTTCGGACCTCGCTTTCTTTCAGCCATTGAAAAGAAAAAACAGAAAAAGAGTGTATGTGGGCTCAGCCCTGTGGGCCTCGCTTGCTTTGTATTTGTCTCTCAGCTCAACAGTGATCATTCTGATCCAATCAATGCCCTTTTTTCTTCCAATCAAACTCTCAGAACCTTATTTTTTCATCCAATAATATCTTCAAATTCCCACTTTTTCGCCCAACCAAAATGCGATAAGTTCCAAAATTAGGATGTAATATCTAGATGCGCAAAATGGTATGTAGCGTTTTTTCTAATAAATATAGTACAAAACTTGGTATTAATTATAACAAATTTCATGCTTCTAGGCTGAACAAGAGCGATGCAAATTTTTCACTAAAAAGCATAAGATGCCAGTTATCAATAAAGTACACCAAGAAGCGCTTAAACCTTTGCTGAGGAACATATCTTTCTTTGCAATTAACGTTGTAAAAAGACAACTTCAAAGGTTGCGGAAGGCCCAATCAAAGAATAAGGGAAGTTCTTATTCAAACCAGAAACCTTGTTCATGTTCAAAGCCTATCAACTATGGTTTACCTTGTCAACATATGCTCCTAGCAGCAGGGGCCATCCCTCTTGATCTTATTCCTGCTAGATGGCATTTATCAACTTCTGAATGTAAGTTCATTTGTTAAACATAAACAGGGCTATTTAATGATTAATAATACCTACATAGTTACCACACTGCCACTGACGTTAAAGTCCTCAGATATGGACATATAAGAAGAATGTTCTGCGTTGCTATATAATATTGAAAAGCTTCTTCAAAAAGCAGAAACCGATCAACAATGTCTAAATCTGGTTTCTTAGCTAAGGTCATTTATGAAAACTACGTTGAAGTCTACTGCTCTATTGGATATCACTCTCTTTGTGGTAAAACCTAAAGGACGTCCAAAATCAACCAAAGGAAAGAGAAAGGCTTCAAAATTCGAAGATACAGCTAAAAAAGCAGAGAAAGAAAAGAAGAAAAAGAAGAAGGAGAAGAGAGAGACAAACAAGCATACATCAGATGATACAGAGTCAGCAAGAGGAGAAACAATAGAAGCAGACAAGGAAGATAATCTATTTGTACTTCCAGCAAAATAGGATCTTGAAGACAAATATATAGAGGAATCTAGGCATAAAAGGTTAGGAAGACTTCACTTCCAGTATTTCATGTTAACCATAGGCTCAATAGAAGCAAGGTCAACCCGCTAGTCAAAACTATTTACTTTAAGATGAACTCGTCCATACCAATGAAGTGCTACAACAGTACAATTGATGTCAAATCAGATGGTTAGTGTGGCTTCTGAACAATTGCTTTGTTAGCAAAGGGTAACAAGAATGAATTTTCTGCAGTGAAAGCAGACATGATCAGAACGTTGAATAAGTATGCCAACATTTACAGAAAGATTTTTAACTACAATGTGGACAAGTTGCAAACCATTATTTCCTATGGAATCACTTTCTAGGAGCTATATCCACCATGCCCAATGGAATACTGGTTTATATCACCGTATTGTGTACAAATTGCTGCAGACACATATGAAACACCAATCGCCCTTTACTCAGATGATGAAAGCAGAAATGCAGTGGGGGACTTGATATATTAGCCGTTGCTTTACATGCCGCATATGCGCCCCAAAAAAGGATCAAGACCAATTCTATACATCATACATCATGTCAGTAACTGTTATTGGGCAACCATCAAACTTAAAAAGAGTATAAAGATGATATGGCCGATGGTTGATCATTTTTATGAAGAGGCCATTAAGCAGCTAAATCCAAAAAATCCCATAAGAACATTTTGGAGATATCTCTCTATTCAAAAAAAGAAAAAAACAGATCAAGCTATAGTAAATAGTAATAAATATATAGAAATTATTGAAGATTAAAAGCCTTTACACTAAAAGCTTGCAAACAATATATAATATTTTTTAGTACACATTTTTAGTTATCTTTAATTATGGCTGTAGTGATTATCATGTAATCAGATTTTCTGTTTGATTTTTATTTCCAGACTTTTATAAAACTGCAAGTTATATATTGTTTATTTGCCTTAATTTTTAACTTATTGGCACTTTTAGACATTCTAGTGATGGTTGACCTGATCTTACTGAATTGATTTATATGTGTAGCTGTAGCCATAATAGAAAGTAGCAGTTAGGTTTCTTAGCATTTTTATTAGGGCTTCCTACTTCTCCTGGGCACTCCGTTATAGACACTACCTTCTGGGGCACTCTGTTATAGACACTACCTTCTCAGGTACTCCCTCTCTCACACACTACCTTCTCAGGCATTCCCTCTCTCATACACTACCTTCTTGGGCACTCCCTCTTCATATCTTGAACAACTTCTTAAATAAAGTTCTTATGCATAGCCTCTCTTTATTTTATATAACGTTGTTAGTTAGACTATTATATAGATTAGCAT
>MZZL01000042.1:39790-91055 GCA_002749535.1 Apophysomyces variabilis | reverse complement strand
AAAGGTTTGTGGAATGTACCTTCCACCACCTTTTCCACCACCTTTCTACCACCCCCCCAACGTTCAACTATTGGATAAAGTGCTATATGTCAGAAACCATTATATTGATGTTATTGGATCAAGTATTATATATTAAAGGTTACTGTTATATCTTCATTCAATCATATTCCTTTCTTTAAACGATTTTATTGGATCAACTTGTTTGAAATGATACATTCTATTGGAGCTAACTGTTCTTATCTAGTCTTTTTAATTGGAAGCTTTTCCTATCGCATGCATTACTTTAACCAATAAAATATACTCCTTTATCATTCCTAAGGATACTGCTTTAATTGTACATATAAAGAAAAAAATGCTTTTGTTTTATTGAAGCTTTTACAAAGTAATATACTATCAATAGCTAATTTTACGATTGGATCTATATAGTCTTACCTAGTTACTAAAGGATAAAAGAAAAATAATTAAACACAATGGTTAATAAAATGTATTAAAAGCTAAAACATATTAATATACCTAAGACAGCATAGCAATAACAGTTGACAAGATCCCTGATAAGCCTACAAAGAGCTACTTCTATATAAATAATCAACATTACAGCATAAAAAAGTTTCTATACCATTAAAAGTGTGTTATGCTTTTCTATATCTAGTTTAAAAAGAGGAAAACTGTTCCAAATGATAAAAGAAAGTAAAGGTTAGCTAAGCCTAAGTAAGTCAATCAAAGTACCTTAGTTAAAAGTAACAAGCATGCTTACTCAAAGTGTAGGGAACATGCCGGCTATCAAAAGAAAAAAGAATGAGATTCTGTCAAACAATAGATAAAAGCTTACCAACAAAGAACACGGTTTCAGGTCAAGGTTATATATTATTAGAATGATATATTATCAACATTGTAAAAGTGAGTTTGTCAATGAAGAAGTACTGAAACACCATAGAGTGAAAAAAAAAGTAGAGGAAAAAGTTTGTAAAAGAAAAGGATAAGGAAAAGAAAACGCGAATAACCCCATAAAAAAGAAAAAATTCTTTTCAGAAGCATGTGATATAAATATTGATGCAGTTCCTAGAAATCGCGCATATACAATTGCACCTCTTAGAAAAATGTAAAGTTTCAGGTTTGCTAATTAGTTTTTATTCTCTGCCAAAGTAAGATCCACACATAAAGAATAAAGCACTTAACTCATTCATATCTAAAAAGAAATGTCTTTGAACTAAATATCATCAAATGAGCAATTGTCTTGCCAAGTTAGTCTTTTGAAGGAAGACCTTTGTCTCCTTCAAACTGACAATGAGACTCTTTGACAGAGGGTGGATGCGTTGCAAGAGCAGCAGGAGAGAGAAAGATCATTCAGCATTATGAAGTTTAGCGTCTCTGCAGCTGTTGTTGCAGAGAGGTCGCAGCAAACCACTAATGTTGAATTGTCAGTAAGTGTGTTAAGATCTAGATACAAGGCGTAGCTAATAAGGGCCAATCGTTAATCCATGAATAGAGAGAGATTTGACACTATGTGGAAGAATTGTTTAAGGATAATAAAGGATACAAGTACGATGAGCCCTTCAATTCTGATGTGAACAAGTTGGTCATGTCTCAATTGAAAATGTACCTTCGGCAACACATGCCAAACAATTGCACTGTGCAAGCAGACCAGAAACTTCATAGTGTGTTGCATGATAACTTCAGAAACACAAAGAGAAAGTCTGCTGTTCTGGCAGACAAGAAAAAGGAGATGCAGGTGTGAAAACGGCGCTATCAGCATGTAATGAAGGCATGTCAAAATTCATTTAAAGGGTTTAAAAAGCTTAGTTTTTTTGGCTGCTTTAGAAACTGGCCCAGAGAATGGATGCTCTCCTTAAAAATAGACGCACTTTTGAGGAGCAGTATGCAGGTGACATAGATCGTCTCCTTTCACATGACTGTATGTCCGTGGAAGAGTCTGATGGTAAAGGCAATGCATCATTATACATCAAACGCCCGCACTGGAGATCTGACCAGGTAAGGTTTTCTATGACTGCCGGCCGTTTCAACTGATCACTTCTGGAAGGCGAATGAGTGCCTGGAAGCATTAGATGGGCTTTGCTCATCAGCAAAGAAGTTTTACACCAAGCATGTAGAAGAAGTAGAAATGGAATGCCCCACAGGATTGCCATCCTGGATGTTAAAGTAAAATAGGTAAATAGCATTTATTTAGCGAAATTGAAAGTACTAACTTATAAGACATAGAATAAAAAAAACTTTTGAAAGGCAGAATGTTTGCTATAATTTTCATCAGAGTTAGGAACGGTTTTGCAAAGGAATGATGATAAGATTCTCATCTGAATGACAGGTTTTTTCTTTGGCAATCGCTATATAAGAATGGATACAATGGATGGGTACAATGCAATGTTCATCTAAAGGACCGAACTTATCATGCCAAAGCTCAATACTCTCATTCTCATAAGCTTGTTGACCGCTATATGCTTTGTACCAGCGCACCATTGCAAAGACATGTGACGTTAAGCTACTGTTTATGAAGAGTTCATGTTTGAAGAAGTAGAGAATCTTGCACGGATAGGCGCTTGGGATGAGACTAAATTCAGTTTCAAAAAGAACTTGGACATGCGATCCTCATTGTGAATGGCCTTCAGCACAGCAAAACATTTGACCATGCAATTTCAACGTATAGAATTTGCTTATGGTATTACTGATGAGAGTACTCTGCTGGTTTGCTTGGAGATAATGAACTAGCCTGATGGTTGGATACGCCATTTTGTAAAACCCGATCAAAGCATGGTAATAATCTGGACTCATATGGACCTTCTTGAACAACGATGGAAACACATTAGGGGGAAGAGGCTTGCAACCAGTAGCATGTCTAACAGTTATAGACATTTGCACAAAATCAATAGGATCGAAATTGTCTTCTAATAAAAGCTGAGCAGACGTTGTGCTAGAAGATAGATTATCAATTAGGTCTTTTAGCAAGTCAAGCTGATTTTGGTTATTGCCAATCTGCGTTGAAACTTGTTAAAGAAAATCCATAGAGCGCATACGTTCAAGGAATTTTTTAAGAAACATACTTTCAAAGGAGTCTTTATGGTTTGTGTTAAGAACTGCCAGAAGGCCGTTATAACGTTCAAAACTAAACACCCAGAAAGCGTAAATAGGGCTGAAATCAAGAACGCTCTCTCACAAATGCATGTGCAGATGTTAATTTGGAGTAATCTGCGCGTTTCCATATAATCGTTCATTGCCTTGACAAAAGCAAAGTAAACACTAGTGGGCAGTGTTGATCTCATCTCTTGTAATGGATGGTTTGACGAGCAGGCGGCATACATCAACAAAGTGTATCCAGTTTGTAAAATGCTCAGCAGGAAGCACTTTGGACAATATGTAAGGCGAATAGACTAAACACCATGACTTCCATTCATCAGCTTTCACACTAGGGAAGTTTTTCGATATTTTCTGTGAAAGAGTTGGGAACTGTGGCGGAGGGAGGACACCATCAGCAAGCTTTTGCATAGCTTCAAGCTGCCTTTCAGCAAAATAACCTTTGTTTGCCCATACTTCCATCATTCATTTGGTGGTGCCCAGAAACAAGTTATGCATCAGGTCTATGATTGTAAATCTTACAGCATCAAAGTAAGGAAGGTCATGCAGTGCACTCCATCATGTTCCTGTAGTCTTTTCTAATTTCTTCCACTCAGCTTCTGTGGATGCACATCGCCAACTCTCAGCATGTTGAAGATTATCTTCTCTTGTTTGCAAGATCCAACTGTCAATGTCAAACCCTGAGTAATCTATAGATGACATGCCAGGGATCACGCTGAACTGTCAATTACACTTGTGACATCCACGGGTACTGGCATGCGAGGTAAAGCCATTAATTTTTCTTGCCGCTGGAATGTCACATGCACTCATACACAATGCAGCGCGCACAGTAACAGGTTCTTAATAACAGTAAGTGGTCATTCTGATATCAAGGTACAAGGCGTTCAACTCTTTCACTAATGGTTTCAAGTAGTTGTTCATTTTATAGGTGCTTGGTTCAGTTGGGCCTGGAATAACACCAACTAGAATAATATTGTGAGGCTTAAAGCGCTCACTGCAAGGTAAGTTATTGATCACAATGTATATAGCCCTACAAGAATATTGGGAACCATGGAAAGGCTTAAACCAATTGACATTCATGGAAAGAAGCAAAGATCTTGGACGATCTACAAATGGATCCTGATGTTCATCAAGTATGGACCGCCAAACTGCACCATTATATATATCTGACAACGTGTCTTCAAGTGTAGTATGACGTTGCCATTGTTCAATCTTCTCTTCAAAATCTGCTCTTTGAAAAAACATATACAAGTTGTCCATGAGCAAATTGTAGAGGAATTCTTTGCATGGTGATGATTTCAATGGACGATCATTTGATGTAGACTTGAAGAGTAGCTGATCACAAGTCTTGTTACGCTCTCTTTCCTGCGGATAATTAGGAAAGCAGATGAATGTACACTTATTAGGTGCATTTTGAGGGAGGTAAAGCGTGTGACATCTTTGACACATCACATATTTTTGCAAATGGCTAGTCAGGAAATTGAATCTAGCCTGCTGGCAGAAGCTTTCAATAGTGGATGGAAACTGAAAATTATAACTGAACGCATAAAGAAGCTCATTAAGGAAACAGATGAAAACAGCCATGCCTCTTCCAACAACAAAGAACAACTGAAAATAGATTATGAAGAGTGCGATGAAGCCAAATGGTGCAGCAAAATTCACTTTACAATAAAAACGGTGAGTTTATTAAAACTTAATAAGGAAACACTACCTGTTAGTGCTGCTCCTGTTTGTGTTTTGGTTTCACTATCTGTGAGCTCTTCTTCATCCACATATCAAAATTTAGAAGCGTCGCCAAATTCAAGCTCCTGTACAACATCCAGTTGTTCCCCTTCATTCTCATAATCAGTGTCAAGATTAAAATGAGTTTCATCTTCATCGTCAGGCAATTTAAACTCTAAAAATTATATGTTATTATTTGTTTATTGAGGAACTTGTTAATGTAAAGTATTGTTCAGTAAACATGCACCATTATTGATGTCCATACTATTATAAGCAGCTGAACTGCCTATGTTAGCATTCACAACATTTGCATTGTTAGCTAATGAGGAATAACTGTTAGGTTTTTAAAGCCATAGTTTAATATTCTTTGTGTATACCAGCAAAAGTAGCTGCAATAAGGTCTCTTTGTTCATGTTCATTTTTCACTCTCTGTGTTACAAGATAGTAGTCTCTATTGCAATTGCGTTGCCTGCAATTAGAGCATCGGCATTTAACTAATCAGTTAGAAGGCATGAGCAATGGTAAAAGAAAACGTTAAAGAAGTATAAATAGCAAGTTTTTGCTGCAGTAACTTATTTTATATATGTTTGCTGTTACTACACTATTTGGGGGTAGGAGGAATATATGAGAGGTTAGAGATTCTACTATCATAGTAAAAAGTAGGTAGAATCTCTGATTCTACTACATGGTGGAAAGGTGGTAGAATCATCCTTCAACCACAGTGCTATGTATGCTTACACGTAGATATTATTATGATAAATAGGTTTCTTTTTGGTAGTTCAAAATGAATAAAGGATTATATTACCAAAGCTGAATACCTTAAAAGCATTGTTAGCATCCTTCCTTCTACAAGGCAAACTAAGAAAGCTTTCTACATATACCTTAGTATGACCATGCATTTTATAGATTTGAGGAATATCATCCTTATATAATAAATGAGTACTATACAATATACATGGATAATAACCAAAAAAGATGCAAAATATCTGGTGCATTTTTGGTGTTGATTGACTAAATACTCACTGGAAAATCTGGTCACTGGAACTGTTATCAAAAAGAAACCAGAAACCTACCAAAAAATTTGCTCACCAAAGCAGTAACCAGAACTTAACCAATAACAACCTGAATTTCTGGTAATTTTCGCAAAATGACCAAAACTTAACCTAAAATAACTAAAAGTCACCAGAAAGTCACCAAAAATTTCCTGCAGTGAACAGTATGACAATTGTTCCTTTATATATATGGATAATTATAATTATGTTATGGATAAACAAAGTATAAATCTATTGATGTTCAGAAAACTAAAAAAAAAAGATTATAAAACTAAAATTTCTCAATTAGTCATTAAAATCTATAATGAAATATAGTTACCAAAATAATTAAGAATAACTAGTTTGTCAACGTTGCTTGTCTTCTTTTTAGGCTTTTTGATTGAGAGATGACAATTCTAGAAAGACCTAACCTTATCATCTAGACCTAACTTTGCACAGACCTCCTTATGTTTATAATAAATAGGAGGCTATACCATTTTTTTTACTATATTTCATAACAATAGTAGCCTAATGATTTCTATGAACTAAGTATATAACCAAAGAAGATGGCAGCTTTTTTTAGTCAATAGGGCCATTATATGGAAGATGCAAAACTGGAAGGGGAATATTAGCCAGTTCCTCCCTTTTATTAATAGCCACTGAACGCTTACCAGTATCCAAGAAAATGGTGATAGGAATGTTAAATGTGTTGCAGGCCAGTTGAACACAAATACTTGAGTTAAACTAGTATTCATAATTATATCCTAAACTTAGTGCATTCTTTGATAGTTTATCAAGCTTATGTCTATATTCAACTATTTTTTGCAATTGCTCAACAAGATAGTTGTAATAATTTCTGTATATTTCTGTGTTGCTGTTAAGTTGTTAAAGCATTTGTTCTTTAACTAAAGGAAATTCATCTTTATCATCTTTCAGAAGTAGTGCCAGTACTCTGAATTCACAATATCTATCTCTACAAACATCTACAGTATTGATATAATTATCTCAAGGAATGTTTTCATCAACAATAAAATCTGCATTATCAACATATTCATATGGCACTCCTGCATATGGTCTAGTAATGCATATTAACAGTTACAATTAACTTAAAGCTCCAGAATACCTCTTGGTTAGAAAGTTATCAAATTTCTTGATTGACAGATTTTCGTTTGTTGGGAAGTATAAATACATCCCTATCTACTTCCTTGTTATCTTTCTTTTTAGCTTCAGCAATCTCAAAGTTAGAAGGTAATTGACTTCTTAATGCATCTTTTGACCAACCTTTTGGCACAACTAAGGTTGGAAGTTTGATATTGATAACAGAAACTTGCTTTGATTTTTTTATTGCTAACTCTACTTTTCCCAGGATATTTAGCAGCTGTTGGTCATTTTTGGCATCATTAAACATTTGCTCTAGGGTATAAAGTGCTCCAATATACCTTTTATATATACTACTAATAGCTTTGGTCTCAGGTTTATGATCCTTATTATTATGGCATAATCCTATATATTGTTTAAATACAATAATAAATTAGCCTAAGACCTACCTTCAGGGCTTAAATGCTATCTTTTGCCAATAGAATCAAGGTCAACAGCTTCTATCTTAGGAGCTATATATCTACAAGGCAACTGGTAGTTGATTTTTGTCAGGCAATTACAGTTATCTGAAGGTTCTATATCATGCTTGCATGCAATATACAATTCTCTCTTCAACTTGTGGATGGCATAATGGCTTACTCACCTAAGCAAAAATTGCATCTGATACTTAGTTTCAAATGGCAGCACTGGAATCCAATATAATTTCTAGTTTAGATTATGCTTATACTCTTCAGTCTAAAGCATAATTACCAATGTTAATCTCTATAAAACTATCAATTATAGCATTATGTTTTTGGCTAGCCAAATATTAAAAGAGTTAAACTGCTTAAGTAGACTTCCTGGAGTCTCAAGTACACATTTAAGAGCATGATGCATATCTTCAGTATACTGTGTTGTATATGCTCCAAAATGGGCATATTTCTTAGTATGCAAACTAGCCTATCTCTTTTGCTGTTGTAGAAGTCTACATTTGATTTGTATAAAGATATATATCTTAATTATCTTACTTGTTCAAATAGCTATTCAGCTCTTCTTCTTTGTTTGTGTCTTTGACTGCTACATAGTAGTTTTCCAGTGATTCATTGAACCTCTGTTCATCTCTTCTCTAAATTATTCCCTTCATAGCATCCAGGTACTTCCTTTCTTATTACTATCTTTGACATAGCAACCTTGCGCATGCTTAATAAAATTCTTTTCAATGTGCCAGGCATACAAAATATGATTACTAGTGTAGTATATGTCGCTGTCATAGTGTGACTTCCTAGTACTTGTATTCCATGAACAGAATGATCAGAATTAACGTGTTTCCATTTACAGTAAACTTCTCTAGTTTGGAACACTAACTGCACCTCTTCTCTAAATCAGAGATCTATTACTGAAGATGAAGACAAAGTAACATTGCTCTACCGCAGTTATTACATTTAGCTAAATCATACACCTATCACTAAGAAGAACGTTCACTAATTACAAATCTTATATAAGAGCAAATAATTATAAATAGGCAGACAAGTTAAATGAAATAAAGATATTCAACAGTCTCAAAGGATTCTATCTATCCCCTTTTCTATCTACATATAACACAACTAGCAGGAAAAACATCTTTTAATGCTGCTGTTAACACTTTATTATCATTTATAACAAACAATGCTGGCTGTTTAGCACTCTATATATTGGAATGAAGCTCTGTAGCTATCCATTCATATGATATAGTTGTCTTATCAACAATTAAGCTTTGGGCAATAAGGAAGCTATGTAAGCAGTTATCACCAACATTACTGATACCAACCACGTTCACCAGAGGTAGGGACTAGCAAGAATGAATATGAATAAATAAATGAATATTCATTTCTATTTGAATAATTTTTTGGATATTTTTATTTGTTCGCTAAGCAAATGTGAATATTCTCGTTCATTTGAATAAACAGACAAATATTCTTAGCTTATTCAAATAACAGAGGCAATATTTATATTCGTTCAATTATTTGTTATTGTATGTAGAAATTATGAGTGAGTAATGTTCTCAATCTTATAATTAAAGACAATGTCATTATGTTATTATCGCTTTAACAAGGCTAATTAGTAACATGAAGTTGGCAAAAGGTTTTCTAAAAACAAATGTAATAGCAAGTTAAACAAACTTTAAATGAGCCCTTGAAGCTTAAGAGAAAAGTAAGAGCAAAATCACTTGGGAAAAGACATTTTGTGAAAAAGAACAGAGAAGTAATGTTTTATGGTCTAAAAAGCTTTATTCAGAAGAGAATAAAGTTTTACTCTAGGAATCTACTAAAACACTTTTCCAAATTGTTTCTGGCAACAAACAATTGCACTGAAACAGAGTGAAAAACTTGGCATATGAAAAGCACTGTTCAGAGAGAGCAGAAGATGCTGGAATGGACAAATACTTATGGGCCATTCCAGCCATTTACGGCTACTGAACACTGTGACTTCGCTAGTACTTAAGTATGTTGGTATCCTCAACTGCTCTTGGCTCTGCTATATACTTACCCAACTGATCCTGACTGTCATATCTAATATCCTTTTCATAGTGACTTAGCTATATTTTCTGAATCTTGGCAATGTCTCAGCTATAGCCAGGTAAACTTCTTGTAAAACTTTTTATGTTACATGAGATCACATATTCATCTCTGATTCTGACTTTCAGTATCTGAAAAAAGAACTTTTTGTTCCTAGCTTTCTTACTGATTACCAGGAACTATCATTGTCTTATCCTTAATACCAATAACACTTGATTCTTCAATTGTATCATTGGTTTATATTACAGACAATGGATGAAAACTTTTCTTCTTATGTTATTAGTTTACAAGAAGTTTCACACTTATAGTCCTGATCATTCAACTAGAAAACTATAAAAGAAAAAGCACTTGAAAATAAAGAACATGATCTCAGTCTTGCTGATTCCATCGGTTATCCTTTCTTTATTTTGATCTCACTTTTGACACTTCATTTTTTTTCAGTGAATTCTTTTTTTCTTTGTTTTTACTTACCATGTCTTTCTCTACCTTCAACACTTCCTTTTCTAATGCCGTTTCTCCCAGTGTTCCTGCTAAGGAACACTCAGTTATGTCAGATATTTCCACTATCCCTCTTTCCCCTTTGCCTCAAGTGCAGGCCAAAGAAGTTCTTTCAGAGCTCAGGGACGAATTGGCCTTATTAATAGTCAAGAACGCCAGAGCAGTCCAGGCCAAGGACCAAGCGGCCATTACCCAGATTGGTCAGGAAATAGAACAGTTGTCTAGACAGATCCAAGTTATGTTGGGCGCTCAAAAACTCATTGAATCATCAGCACTGTCTATGTCTGTCAAGTCTTGTAAATCCCACCGTGCACCAACCAACCTTCCCTTCTTCCAATGGGTTGGTTATAAATGGAAATCAGATGCCATTATCTACCCTAGTATCCATGACTGTTTGATCTGCTTCCAGGATGTAATTCGTGCTGATTTCCTCAACATCAATGAGGTATAGCATATCTATTTACCTATTGTCATGTCACTAGACCACCATTCCTGGTTTGAGGTACATCTGGAGGATCAAGGCCATCAACCTTGGAGTTTTGCCAAGTCTGCCCTGATCCAGGATTTTGCTGTTCAGGATGCTGAACAGTTATCAAACCTTATTGACGAACTTATGGCGATTCATATGCATCCTTCAGAGTCCATCTCTGCCTTCACTGCCTGGTTTGAACGTTTGCATCAGGAGGCCCATGCTCCTGACAACCTTATCATGGTAAACCAGTATCTTGGTGCTTTGCTTCCTGATCTGGCCGACAGAGTGGATACTGCTCATGCTGGTCTGGCACCTGAAAACAAGCAGTCAGTCCAGCAAATCACTTCTCTTACTCTCTCCCTGGAAGGCTATACACGCCAACGCCATGGTCGTTCTCGTCATGATTAAGTAGTATCTTCTTTGCCCTCTCTCTCACCATCATCAGGATACGTTCCCACACATGATGACAGAAAGAAACGCAGAGTTGAGACTGCTTCGCCATCCACCTCATCGTCGTCCAAGGCATTGGCCAAATACTGCCATATCCATGGCAAAGGTCGCCACAGTACTGAAGAGTGCCGCAAAGCTGCACTCTTTACACAACCACAGGGTTCCTTTGTTCGTTCTGGTCCTACCAGCAAGCACAATCCTCTCTACCAATTTTTGGCGCCTACTACTACTGCTCCTGGTCTATCTTCCTCATCATCATCGTCCCATGCTCTAGCGCCTGACATACCTTCTGACAAGGGTAAAGGTAAAAGTAAGTCTTGCTTCACTTGCGGGAACCTTTGGGTTCCTGGCCACAAGTGCAAGACAGTGGCTATCCAAAGTATACATGTTCAGCCTGCTGAACCAGCTCCTGAGGATACACTGGACATCAACATGGAAGAGGTAGAAGAAACCCTTTCTGGCACTTGCATCCAATGTAAGTTATTACACAGTATTGATAAGTATTCCTTTGAGAACACACGCTCATATTACATACCTATCATCTTACAGAATCACGAGCTTTGGGCCTTATTGGACCCAGGTGCAACCACGAGTACTGTCTCTTCTTCTCTGTGCCGCCGTTTTCAATGGCAGGTCATATCACAGTCTGGAGTAGTACATCTTGCAAACAAGCATATTTCTGTAGATAGACTGGGTATCACAAATAAATTGTCAATCAGTTGCAATGGCAAAACTATCAGTCATTCCTTTGAAGTTTTTGATTTACATGGCAAAGCAGAAGTTTGCATTGGCAATGATATTAAACATCATTTTGGCATTCATTTGAAAGGTCTTCCTTCTTGTTGGCATCGTACAGGCCTTCCACAACTGCCATCCAATTCTCTTGATGATTTCGAGCCTAACAATTCTCCTGCAGGTTCTTCATTAGAACAACAGGAATTTCGTGAAGCTATACAGACCTTCATACAGGCTAATGCTTCCATTCCTTCTTCATCATTCTGCATGGTTCCAGAATCCATCATCTGTTTGGATACTCCTGCTGGCGTTATGGCCTATCGTCCTCCTTACAGGGTTCTAGAAACACTTAAACCAGTCTTACAGGAACAGATTGATAAGTGGCTCTTGGACAGTATCATCACTAGGGCACCTGTCAACACAGCTTGGAACAGTCCGTTAACATTCGCTTCTAAAAAGGATATTGATAGTAACTTTACTAAGTACTGTCCTTGTTTGGATCTGCGCCACATCAACCGTTTACTTCTTGATGATCGCTTCCCTTTTCCCCACATCAGTGACATTTTCAAGAAGATGTCTGGTGCCACAGTCTTTACCATGCTTGATCTGAAAAATGCATTCCACCATTTTAAGATCTACGAGCCTGATCAACACAAGACTGCCTTTATGGTAAATGGTATCCAGTACATGTTCTGTGGCTGTCCTTTTGGTTTGAAGCCTATTTCATCCAAATTTCAATGAGTGATAAACTACATCTACCAAGACACGCCGTTTGTCACTACCTTTGTGGATGATATCGTTATTTTCTCCAAGAATCTTGTTGAACACGTCCATTATGTCCAAGAGGCTATTCAACGTCTCATAGACGTAAACTTGATTCTTAATCCAGACAAATGCCACTTTGTGCAACAGTCTGTTTACCTGCTCAGTTTCTGCATTAGTGCCAAAGGTGTTTCTTTAGATCTACGCAAAGTCACCAACGTGCAGAAATGGCCTCAACCCACTACTGGTAAGGACATACAACGTTTCCTGGGCCTTGTCAATTACTTCAGAGAGCATCTTCCCAACCTCTCTACCATTATAGCGCCCCTGGACCGCCTACGCCACAAGGATTCTCTCAGGGATTTATGGACCATGGAACGTACGCAGGCATTTGACAACATCAAGATGATGTTACTACATGCTCCCGTTCTTAGTCCCCCTGACTTATGCTACCCATTTGCTGTAGCTACAGATGCATCCAACGTTGGCATCAGTGCTGTTCTTTTCTAGGTCATTGACAACCAATACTGTTACATTGGTTTTATGGCTCGCGCTTTCAACTCTGCTAAACGTAACTATTCCATGACAAAACGTAAGCTTCTCACCGTCGTCTATATATTCCGCAAATTCCATCAGTTTTTGTGGGGTCACAAGTTTACACTGTACATGGACCATAAGGCACTGACCTACATCCACATGCAGCCCATTGCGAACCTTATGATGGTCAACTAGTTGGACATCCTTTGCAACTACACGTATGACATTGCTTATTTACCAGGTATCAAAAACGTTTTGCCTGATACTTTGTTTTACCTTTTCCCTATGGCAAAAGAGCTGGAGGGGGGCAATGTAGACAAAACGTCACTTAAATACAGTGACTTACATTCCACACAAGAGGCTGCACCCTCTTATAACAAACTGCAAGAACCAGCTCAGTGGATGCTCCAACCTGCTGACTATATGACGCCACTGGAAGAGGAGTGACCTGATCTCCTTGAACAAGCCCACTTAATGGGTCACTTTAGTGTAGATACTATTATCAAAGCAATCCACAATGATGGCTTACATTGGGCCAATCTTAAACAGGATGCCTTGAACATCATTGCCAAATGCCCTGCTTGCCAGCGCTTTAACATTGGCAAACACAGCTACCATCCTCTGAAGAACGTCACTGTAAGTGCTCCTGGAGATCACTGGGCAATTGATCTGGGTACGCTCAGCACTACCTCCACAAGCAGCAATAACTACATTCTTGTCATGGTCGATATCTTTACTCGCTTCTGTATTCTATGAGCCATACCAGATAAATCTGCCCTTACAATCGCACACCAACTTATTAAAGTTTTCTGCGATTTTGGCTTCCCAAAGATTTTACAATCTGACAATGATTCTGAGTTTGTCAATGAGCTGATAGATTTGATCACTGAACATTCTGGCTTTGACCACCAACTTGTTGTACCTTATCATCCTCGAGCCAATGGAGTTGCCGAGAAGTGAGTTGACACAACAAAACAGGTAATCATCAAACGTTTGGAGGGCAAAAAGGACAATTGGGATTTATATGTCCCAAGTACGCAACTAGCAATGAACCTCAAACATGCCAAGCTACATTCCACCCGTCCATTTGACTTAATGTTTGCACGACGAATCAATCCTTTCCAGGACTACCAAAATATGGAGCTTGGTAAGACTTCTTCTCACTCTGACAATATCAAAGAACGTCAGAAACAAATTGAAGAAATGGAAAAGATCGTCATTCTGGCTATCAATGAACGCATCAAAACACTGCATGCAACGGAACAGACAAAGTTTGAATCTAGTCACCGTATCATTCAGGAATTTCCCAATGGCAGTAAGGTCATGATCAAAAATGTCACGCGATCATCAAAGACTGATCCACAATATGAAGGACCATTCACTGTTAGTGGAAAGACAAAAGGAGGTAGTTACGTACTTACTGATAAAACAGGTGCACTACTTGCCTGAAACATTCCACCCTCTCACATTAAGCTTATCTCTCAAGACACTGTTGTTAAAACAGATGACGTCTATGAAGTACAAGCTATTGTCAATCACAAGGTTAAACTGGGCAAACCAGGTCAATACCTTTATAGAGTACAGTGGAAGAACTATAGTTCTGAACATGATATATGGGAGCCAGTAGAACACTTCAGTGATCTTTCACTCATTGAAAAATACTGGCAACGATGTAAACTGGGTGACAGAAAACCTCCCACCAAAGATTCAAACAATGGTTCTATCAAATGTAGACGCGCTTAGAGCATGTCTTTTCCCTAATTTTTCCCACTGGGTTTTTTGACAGGGTTTTTATTGACATTGCTATTGATATCAATATCCACAAGCGTAGGGACTTTACACAACCATTTCAAATGGTTGTTGCAACCTGGCAGGGAGCAATGTCATATCTGACATCCTTTTCATAATGACTTAGCCATATTTTCTGAATCTTGGCAATGTCTCAGCTATAGCCAGGTAAACTTCTTGTAAAACTTTTCATGTTACACGAGATCACATATTCATCTCTGATTCTGACTTTTGGTATCTGAAAAAAGAACTTTTTGTTCCTAGCTTTCTTACTGATTACCAGGAACTATCATTGTCTTATCCTTGATTTTTCAATTGTACCATTGGTTTATGTTACAGACAATTGGATGAAAACTTTTCTTCTTATGTTATTGGTTTACAAGAAGTTTCACACTTATAGTCCTGATCATTCAACTAGAAAACTATAAAAGAAAAAGCACTTGAAAATAAAGAACATGATCTCAGTCTTGCTGATTCCATCGGTTATCCTTTCTTTATTTTGATCTCACTTTTGACACTTCACTGACGCGTTCAACTCTGAAACAGGCGGAAACCAAGCGTTTGGGTGACGTTTTTATGACGCATAACGCGAAATTTCTTCTTCTAAGTTCCAGTCACATCGTGCATAGCTTGCTCAATATATTTGGACTCTCACTTTTGATCACTCTACCATTGGAACTTGGCGCAAGGATCTAGTGACGTGGTAATTGAATACACTGGTATTTCTGTACGCACATAATACTTTTGCAATTTGTTTTGTGTAGAGATTGGCAAATATTCATCATTTGTTTATTCGATTTGATTCATATTTGTCAAAAGTGAATATGAATCTTGCTTTTTCATTCGATTCGTTTAATGAATATCCATTTATAATTCGATTTGATTCATTTAATCCGTAAAGAAAGGTATGTTTATTTCTTAATAGGATTATTGATGGTATCTGTACAAAGTAAAAATTATTTTATTGACGAATACTGTACGTTAGCATATAGCTTAGTATTGTCTCTCTCAGTTAAGCATTACAATGATTCAGAATCGTTAGTACAACGTCGCTATTCATTACTTTCTAAACATACTGTCAATAAGACATTGAGGGTAATTGTCTTAATCCATGGTGGAGCAGGATTACTAAAATGCGTTACAAATTAGAATTAGAAAGGAGATGGGACTAAAATACAGGTAGTAGAACATAGTGTGGACAGATTCTAGCTAGTATAGATTGCAGCATGTAAAACAGATTAGGCGTTGTTCATAAGCTAAGTTGTCAGTAAAAATAGAATTAACACAAAACCAAATATATACATGCGTCCGAAGTTTAAGCTAGACAGACCATTTGTTACAATCTTGGGACAAATGAAATACATAAACTGATTGCGCGATTAAGAATGCTAATGCCGTCAGAAAAGAAAAAAAAAGAAAGGAGAGATGTAGCCTCTAGATTTAACTTATACTTTATTTTTGATAACATTTCTCTTTCAAGTGGTAATAACGAAGACATATTGGTTTTAAGCTATCATTTATCCTTACCTATAATTATTCGTCCCTAACGCTTATGAAGCTTACTAAGCTTTGACACGTTATCACAATAACATAGCTGTGTAACATTACTTTTTGCTGCAGTAAAAAGTAGAAAAATAAACTGTCGCAGTAAAACTTACATAATATCCTCCCTGCCGCAGTTATAGTGAGGTATGTATTGTAGTAATATTGACTATGGCAATAAGGTATATAAAGATCATTGTAATAAAGGTAAAAAGGCAGTTTATCAAAATATTATTGTTCATCCTTACCTTTTTTTCATTGTCATCCATTACTATACTATACTCTTTCACTGAATCCTCTGCATCTGCTCAAAAATGTTTGTTTGGAATGACTGACGTAAGAAACAATTTGCTACAACAATAGCTGACCTTACATATTAGGATACATTGTCTTCACTGTGGGAAATTTTTTGTCAGGTTCATCAGGTTTGTCAGGATTCCGACGTGATGAAATTTCATTGGGTCTCCTTTAGCTAATGATGAACCCGATGAACCTGATGAAAAAACATCTGATTCCCAATGAACCCAACGAAGCTGCCGCCGTCACAGTTACCCCCTTTCCCTCTACCTATTCCTAGCTTCTACTATCCGTTTCTATTATTATGCATTGCAACCAATATAACAGTATAAATTAAAGCAAAGAAAAGAATAGTTTTTATTATTTTTTCCTATGCTTTTCTACGCTTGTTGGCAAGCTGAGTCATTCGAGAAATCTGTCCCCTCTTCTTCTGCAGTCGCCTCACACCCTCGTCTGGGCTGCAAAAATATAAGAACAGAGTAAGTTTAAGTTGCTTAGACTGAAGAATAACACTTACCGAGAAGCGCCACTGGGAGACGTTGTCTTCCCACTTGCCTGTGTACTGGGTGAAGCTTGCTGCATACTACTTCCAGATGATATAAGTAAAACTTTCCAATCACAGGTACTTAGTATATAACTTACCTAGCAGAAGCTTCACTTGCTTCAACAGCATCACTGCTCTCGGCGCTTGCAGTAGAAATGCTTGCGTCTCAGCATTTCACCATAGTACAGTTGTTCCAATGCTTTCGCAGAAGGTACTGTGACGCCCAGTGACCTTCGCATTGGTTCAATGGCACCTTGTATTTAGCAAGGGCCATCCTCTTGAGGTTGTAGATAGCCTCTTCCTTCAACCAGGAAGGCATGTCCTTCCAGTAAATATCAGCACGGCCTTGGCTTACATTTAGGTCAGTCACCAGCTTGTTAATCACCAAGCTGCAGAGATTGCTGAGGGAAGTGTAGATGGCAGTAACAACGCCATCAGGTATCTCCCCTTTCAGGTTGATGACAAGCTGTTTAACCAGGCCTACATTGACATCTAAGGCATGCTTTTTCCCCAGGACATCCGTTTCTTGTGGTGCCTTGATGGTTCCTGAGGAAGACGTTGGTAAAAAGGCATTTCCATCATTCCCATCGTCAGCACCCAACAGTCATAAGATTTTATCCATTTTTCCTTTCATCTCAGTGATATCGCGCTTCAACTCTTTGTGGAACTTCTCGAGATTTTGGAGCCAGACGTTGATTTCGTTGTTTTTGGATAAATGAGACATAATGTAACAGATGAGGAAGAAAGAAAATTTTTTGAAGTAAAACTGCAGCAAATTGTATGTCAATTTCTGTGTAACATCTTACCAACCTTGTCAACAAAGCATATATGAAAGTTGGATATACATAGACAAATAACTGACAAGATCATCATATTTAACTTACTGGAGTGTACTTAGATGAAGAGTTCAAAAAGCATCCTATTATATCTGGAACGTGGTAGCTGTGCCTTGCTGCAGCAGTTTCCTTATATGAATAGCCCTGAGACAAAGGTTTTACTAAGCATCATTTCTATAACGACAGAATTGGATATAAATACATGAACATAATACGATCGATTAAATCTTGGCCATTTTCAAAACGTACTATTGCCCTTCTAATAACTCCTCTTCGTGAATGAGCAGCAAAAGATATTCAAGAAAAACGCGCCGTTGCCATTTTTACCAGCTGGATTGGAGGGCTGAACTGTATGCTGACCATGTGCAAGGATGTTTCCTTCAGGAATTGAACAGACTAAACCATCCTGAAACTACTCTTGATAGCAGTACTGCGCTTGGTATAGACAGAGAAACGCCTAGTCAACAGCATGTCTCGAACATAGATGTGGATGTTGATGAAAGCTGGGACTATAAGTATGATTGCGTTGAAGCTTCAGTGGACAACACCGGTGTGCCAGATAGGGCTGAACAATTGGAGGAATACATACCTGATGCTACGGACGATTCAGACTGTTCCAGTGAGCTTGAACCTTTCAGAGAGCTTGGGCAAGTAGCACTATCTACCCATCAAGATGTGCAGAACAGTAGTAGCAGCCCTTTTGAGTTCCATGTCCCTCGTAAAACCTATGATGACAAGGAGATGAAGAAAAACGTCAGTCTGTACCAGATCATGCAAGAAGGTGGCGTATCAAAAACCATTTATGCAAAGCTTGTTACCTTTTTGAATAATTTGATGAAAGATCCTGACAATAGTAGGTAGTAGAGCTGCATTTTGTCGTACTAAACTGTTGCTTTAGTGAGAGAACCATTTGCTTCTCCTTGGCTAGTTGAGAAGCAATTGTTCAAAATGTATCCAGTAATACCCAAGAATTATCACGTCTGCAAAAACGAGTGCCTTCTGTTTACCGATGAACAAACCATATGCCCAAGATGTACTGCTCCCAGATATAGAGATTTAAACAGCCAGACTCCTCACTTGACTATAAAATACCTGCCTCTATCATCCCAGCTAGCGTCCCTTTTCCACAACCAAGAAACTCAGGACCTACTTGCACGTGAAGTTGATAACATAGAAAGCAGATCACATGAAGCAGAAGAAAGGTAATGATGCTTTCCGTCTTTGGAGGTTGTACTAAGTGATTATAAAATCCAAGGATAAGAAGCGACATATTCAACAGTGATATGTTCAGCGAACTGCAGCAGAAAGGACTCTTCACAAACAAGTATGACATTGCAGTGTCGCTCTTTATCAATGGATTTTCGCCTTTCTGAAGAAGTACTGTGAATATGACGATTGTGAATGTCATTATGCTTAACTTACCTGCAGAAGAAAGGTATTACATCAAAATTTAAAGAGCTGCCATAATCAAAATACCATCTTTCCAGATATAAGAATAAGAACATGCTGCAGCTTGCAGTAATTCCTGGATCTCTGAAGAATAACACCATTCCTAATTTTCTTTCTTCTTTGTTCGAGGAGTTGGCAGTTTTGGAGAGAGATGGTATGGTCATCCACCTTCTTGACGGTGATTCACTTCAGTTCAAGGTTCACCTTATGCTTGCATCTGGAGACATCCCAGCCGCATCATTTCTTGCAAATCATGACGGCCACAATTCAGAATATGGGTGTAGAATATGCACTATCCAGACGAAATCACTTCTCAGTGCTACTGGTCGAGGATATGGGAGATACTATTCCAGAACTGGTTCCCAGAAACGACTAATGATCAGATCTATCACAGATTATGCTGAGGAAGAACCTGTATGTAGAGACATGCTAGGCTAATATTAGCGGTCCACTGTTACTTACAAATGCACTATAGGTGAAAGGCTTAAGAGGGCCTAATCCGTTTGCTAACTTGCAATGCTTTCATAGAGCTACTTTCTTCAGTTTTGAGGAGATGCATTTGTTTGGCGCCAATCTTGGGCAGCAAATACACTGATGGCTAACTGACGAGACAATTAGCAGCCCCTTCTTGCTTTCGAAAGTTCAACAACGTGCTATTGGCAAAGCCATGGATGAATCTCAACATACAATGCCGCCAGCGTTTGATGGAAATCTTCAAGGTACACGCGTGTTAATTGGTAGTATTCCACTAACAGTATATATCCCAGATATCTTCAAAAGACCAGGCAGCGCACATTCCGTTGATTGGATTGATTTTCTGTTATATGTGGTTCCATCAGTGGTTTATGAACAATTGGAGACGACTTGTGCTGCGAGTGCTTTGGAAGCATTACGATCGCTCATCACCGCCAGTACTATTGCTCTATCATGGCAGATTACAGACAATGACATTGAGATTGTTAAATGGTACGAAATTGTGTATCATACTACTTACTAAGTCATATTGTAGATGCGTGCGTAAATGGCATGATTTCATGGTCACAAGCATGCCAGGTCACCAATACACCATCAACCAGCATCTCTTACAACATCTTCCCTTGATGCTTTCAGAGCTTGGGCTATGCCGATTATACAGTTCTCAATCCACAGAGCGTATCATCAGTATCCTCAGCAGAAGAATCAAGTCCAGGGTGAAGCCATTCCAGAACGCCATGAAAGTACTACTGCGCATATCTGCTTGCAAGTACTACAATCAGGTATCAGCAGTAGACCAGCTCCTCCAGACAGAACAGGTCGTGGATCAAGAAGCGACCAATACATTCTGGCTCAGTGATTACGCAGAGGAGTATGATCCTGAGCTATGGGGCCCACCCTTGGAAGATGTTTGCGTTGATCACTATCAGGGATATGACCTGAGACGCCACTTGTGCAAGTTCTGGAGAAGAGAATTGCAAGAAGACGTCCAGGAGCGCCAAATTAAAAGTTTGGTAAAGGTTGAAGGGCGCTTGTTCAAGAACACACTGGTGTTCACCTCTATCCTGAGACCAAACTGAGGTGTGAAGCCTTCCAACTTCATTCGCATGGTGCTGCCCGTCGACCTGTGGGCGAATTATCAAGCTGCTGGCAGCAGAATGAACTTGGTGTGGAACGACTTTTATGGTCAAACACTATTGTTGTTTTTCCATCATTCGCATGTTGACTCCACAGGAAAAGGTATGCAAGTGGTAGATGCTAAACTGAGTTACTAACTAAAACTTGCCCAGAACATTCGCATATCCTCTCTTTGGTTCATATCATATCCCAAGCCCCTGCAAATGGGGATGGTGTGAACGGCGCAGGGCTGGCATTTGGTAGGTATGCCCCCGGTAGTGATGTCGAAGGCAGACTCTATGTCATCGATGTACAGCATATACAAAGCCTATGTGGGGGAGTGAAATCTACCAACACCTCTCGTGCCCATAGTCGTTATTATTATGTGTATCCTGGCTTTGTCCC
The DNA here is from genome assembly GCA_002749535.1 of Apophysomyces variabilis. Lineage (NCBI taxonomy): Eukaryota > Fungi > Mucoromycota > Mucoromycetes > Mucorales > Mucoraceae > Apophysomyces > Apophysomyces variabilis. The sequence goes on along the minus strand of MZZL01000042.1, from coordinate 69,681 downwards.
AGGTGAAGTTGAACTTGGCGATCTTAGGTACATTTAATAAACAACGACAAAGAAAAAATAACTGCCCTTAAAAAATCGTGTTGTCAAAAAAAAGAATAGCAGAAAGGAATTGACTTAGTAAAAAAATCTGCAATTTTTTAGACGAACCCGACATGAGATCGTCAGGTTCATCGTGTGTCTCTGAAATTATAATGAAAATCCCAATGAAACATGATGAACCTGATGAACCCAACGCCACAATGTCGATTTCCCAACGAACCTGACGAAAAATTTCCCACAGTGCTTCGCAGGCTACTGATAGCCAAATCAATGATCCAATGTCTAGTCTTGAAAGACAAGGGTCATTTATGTCTGTCGTTACTGAGGCTAATGACGATGAATAATTGGATGATCTCTCCTCTTCAGATGAACCACTGAACAAAAAGAAACGATCTTCTAATAGTTGGATTTTTGTCAATGGATGGGCGTCTCATAAACGAATCAAAGGTGTTAACAAAATCGTCTGTAACTACATAAGCGCAAGTGGAGTTCCATGCAAGTGCCGTTATATGAACGTTGGTGGATCTACTAGCAACATGCTTACCCATCTCAAGAGCAAGCATCACATTAATGAGCATTCTCCTCCTGTGAATTCCAGCGCATTGGTGCCAACAGCTGGTCCACTTGAAGCGTTCCTTACCAATGTTCAAAGAGTAATATCAAGCTAACCGTTTTCTAAAGAAAAGTTTCGTCAACTTCTTCTTGCCGACATGATTGCCACTGCTTCTCCTTACACTTCAGTTGAGTGGAAGACATTGCAAGACCTGCTTTACCTTGCCCATCGTGCACCTGACATGAGTAGCCTGAAGTTACTAAGTGCAACAACGATCAAGTGTGACCTGGAGCAATCGTACCAATTGTATGAACAACAAATCGTTGAATTGCTTCAAGAGCAACCTTACCTGGCATATACTATAGACAGTTGGACAAGCGATTTGCAGGACGCCTTCCTAGGGATTACCGCCTATTGGATCAATGAGGATTGGCAGGCAAACTCTATCATTATAGGTTTTGAACCTCTTAATGGACCTCATTTTGTGGTAAATATGGCGGAAACAATGGTGGCAGTTTTGTGAAAGTTGAGCGTTGCTTCCAAACTGTTTTTCTTGACAACTGATAATGCATCTAACATGAAAGCATTAGCAAGAGAATTGGAACGGATGTTGGGAAGTGATATATTCTAGGTGGCAAACAATCATATCTCATGCATTGGGCACATCTTTAACTTGATGGTACAAGCAATTCTTTCCAAGAGCTTGGCTGTCATCGATCAAGATAAAGAACCTGATGTGGCCAGTAAAATAAAAGAGCATATACAAGCTGATGCAATCCAAGATATTGGTAAGCTTTCCATTACAAGCCAAAAACAATCATATTAATAATATACTGTAGAAGATATTGTTAATCGTCTTCGTCATGGTATAATTAAAATCCAGTCATTGCCACAAAGAAGAGAGATATACAAGAGATCTTGTGGAGTAAACAAGCTAGAAATGAAGGAATTAGCCGTGGATACGAAAACGCGATGGAACTCAACCTTAATCATGCTACGACATGCATATGAACAACGTGAGGCTTACAATCAGACATGCCGAGCAATAGACGATCTTTCTTCATATGCACTCTCTATAGAAGATTGGGTACAAGTGCATGAGCTTCAGACGTTACTTACTGGCTTCAATCAATTTACTGCATTGCTTTCTGCCTCCAATTATCTATCCATCAACACAACTGTTGTTGTGTACAATTGGTTATTTGATCATATTAAAAAATACAAGGAAGCAAAGTCTGAAGTAAGTATGAAAGCTATAAAAATAATATCAACATGATGCTTACCTTTTTTTACTTTGGTAGTCCTTTCCAATAATTGCTACTGCTGCTGACTACGCTCATGAGAAGTTGAAGAAGTATTACACCCAGACAACAGCGCTGGTATACTATGTTGCAATTGCCATAGACCCTCATGCAAAGTACAAGTGGTGATCTAAAATCAAATGGCCATCTACTTGGATTAGGGAAGTGAAATTAGCGGTGGAAAAGGTGTGGCAAAATGAATTTCAGCCAGAAACAGAACCAACATCTTCACAGTAAGCTGACACCATCCAACTGTTTGGTCCAAGGGCTCCACGGGATCAGCTGCATGATTACGTTGCAGAACTGCCAAGTTATCAAGATGTGGAAGTTCTACAATACTGGAAAAGTCGCAGCAGTCAGTGGAGTCAGCTCTCTCAAATAGCGCGTTGTTACCTTGCTGTCCCTGCCACATCAGTTCCTTCAGAGAGATGCTTCTCTCATGCTAAGTTCTTCATTCCACCTAGGGTATGAAATGGGTTGGGCCAATCTGGGCTGGGCCAATCTGGGCTGGGCCAATTTGGGTTGGGTCAATTTGGGCCAGGTTATGACTGGGCCGGGCCATAACTGGGCTGGGCCAATATATTGACCCAAGGCCCATTGGGCCATCTTATCTGGGTTAAAGGTATGGTCCAAGGCCCATTGGGCCACTTTATATGGGCCTAAGTTTCATCTAGAGCCCATTGAGGTCCCCTTTTGAAGGCTTAGACTAAGTTTTAATAAATCAGGTTGAAAATGTAATCTAGTAGGAACAAGATGATTAGAACAAATGCTAATCAGTGACATCTCATATCATTGCAAACATAATTTGGTAAATGTCAACCTAAGTTGCATTTATTATATGAGAAGGCATTAAAGAATATATAAAGAAATGGTTTAAAGCAATAAAAAAAAGAGCACTGAATAAAGAAGAAATAAATATAAAAAAGAAAACAGGGCGATGACAGCATTAGTACAATTGTGAGCGAATTCGATCTTTTTCCAGCATGCATGCGCGGATTGTCTCTACATTCAACGATGATCGGTTCTGTGAAACAAGATTTCTTCCACCAGAAAACACACGTTCAACCGGCACACTAGACCCTATTCAAGTGTTCAATACACAGCTATCAGAATGATCACTAAAGATTGACTATACCTGGAATTGCTAAGTAATCACGCGCTATACAGGAGAGCACTGGGTAAACTGTTCTTCTGTCGCGCCACCACAACAATGGAGTTTTTGTCATTTCTTTTTCTTTTTTAAGGTAATCGTCGAGTTCAGTGTTTTTGTTTTTCTTTTTCAACGCCATGCTACTGCTTTCACTATATATATGCTTCATGAAATCGTCCAGATCATTGTCAAAACTAGGATTAGTTGATTGATACAAGCTTTCAACAGATACTATAAAAACATCATCAGTGTCATCATACAAAATAAATGGCTTGTATTCATCGTAGACAGTCTGACATTGATCAATGCAAAAGTCAATCCATTCAGTGCCCCAGTCATGCATATGGTAATAATCAGTTTTCAAACGTGGGTCAAGGACTAAAAGAAAAATACAGTATATTAGTTGAAGTGCTGCATAAAAGCGTGAACTTACTTATAGTAACTGAGCAGATGGGCAAAAGGTCAGTTTTGCAGTAATATTTTTTCAATTTTACAAAGCAAGATTCAGCAGCAGCGGTGAGTTCACTTGAAGACGATTGGTATACATCTAACTTGTCCATCATAGCATTGTAAGCAGGGATGACAGCATTAATTGTTGGATACTTCGATGCAGATAAAAATGTTGTTATTTTTTGAAAAATCTTTAAAATGGGATGGTTAAACAATTGTCAAATGTAGAAATACTTGTACTTACAGAAAATAAGTCTGAAAAGTCAGCCAACAAGTCTCATTCATGGTCACTTAGTTGGAACGTACCCATTGTTCTTTTTTTGGTGGTCACTAGAATCATTAATGGCATTTTCAACTTGATAGCATTGTCAATCATCTCCATGGTCGAGTTCCATTGTGTCTTGCAGTCAAGAGTGAGTTGAATAGATGGACAGTTTGGAGTAGCTTTGATATATGTCTCAAGTTGTTCATGCCATTTAACCGATAAATGAATTGTATGAACCAGACACCAGAGCTAAACAATATATTTTCCTGGTTTGTTATTCCAAGACTTATAAACTAAACAAGAGGCACAATTACCTTGTTGATCGTGTTTGTAATGCCAACATTCTCTGAAACTTCAACGGACGTAGTTTCTTTATGGCCAGACAGTACATTCAGACTTTTGAGAGCATCTTGTACACCAAGGTTGATGATGTGGGCAATACAACGATGATGTTGCTTGGCTGTGTTGAACTGAACTCCACAGTTTTTCCACTCGCATTCAAGAACTGCCATCATTGTATCGTTGTTTGTAGCATTGTCAGTCGTGATGGCAAGAATCTATAGTATATTTAAAATGCTGATCATAGTACTTGTATTCTTACCTTTGTTGCGATATTTAACTCATCCATTGAGTTCATAAACACATTAGCCAAGTTTTCTCCAGTATGTATACCAGTTATTGGTATAAAATTCAGTAGTACATCTTGAAGTTCCCAGTTATCATCAACATAATGGCCAGTTACTCCAAGAAACGAATGATAGTTTGGCGAAGTCCAAACGTCCAGTGTGATTGATAGTTTTGCATCAAGATCCTAAATATTATTAGAGTCATTTATGTCATACAAGCTAATACTCACATTGAGTTTTTTTTTCAGAAGCATACAATCATCCTCAAAGCTTTGGACGATGTCATTTCGAATTGTTTTACCAGACACAAGAACAGCATTGGGTTGCAAGGTGTTGATCAAACTATGGAAATGAATAGAGTCGACTTCAGAGAATGGTTAATCATTGGCAACTATCCATTGCGCAAGTTTTTTTCGAAAGTCATTCTGGTCAAAGGGCTTAGGCTGCGAGCTAAAAAAAAATAAGGATGTACATAAGTACAGCATAAAATATAAGGTGTAGCTCATCTGTTAAAGTATTTGTTCAGGCCTGTTGTTGTTCAACCCATTGCACTAGTGTGCTCCTTGTGATGTTTGTTTTTCAAATGCAACAATGCTTGTTTGGTACTTCCACCATAGCAATTGACAATGACTTCTGTATTTTTTCTAATTACTCTAGTAAGAATCCAGAGACATAATGGTAATTATAAACGTACCCTTCACACAACTTGCATTGAGCACGTTTTACTTGCTCTGTCCATTCTAGCTTTTTGAAGAACTGCTATACAATACTTGTTGTTTGTTTTCACTTTTGTCCAGTACGTGGTGATGCTGATGATTCTGAAACAGAGATGCTTTGAATGTCATCAGTTAAAGTACTTAGAGCTCCAGCAAGTGAGAAAGAATCACCGATGGAGTTTACTTCTTTATGAAAGGACATTCTTGCAATTGTGCTTAAGAAAAAAATAGAAAAAACAGAGAAACGGAAAAAAAATAAATGGAGAAATATAAAAACAGGCTAACATAAAGAAGAAAAAAAAATGGAGAAAACAGAAAAACAGAAAAATAGAAAAATAGAAAAACAGAAAAAGAAAAGACCACCTTTGCCTTTACTCTTCCAATCTTACTATGTTTAAGAAAAAGAAAAGAAAAGGATAAAGATAAAGAAGAACAAGAGAGCAAAATAAATAAAAAAAATTTTTTTCAGTCACAAAAGAGAACATGTTCTTTAGTAATAAAGTTAATAACTTGCATGATAAGCCCAAAGGTGTTTAAAGGGCCCATGGGCCCTTCAAAGGCCCATAGAAAAGTGGGAAAATGGGAAAATGGGACTCAATCTGGGCCAGGTTAATCTGGGCCAGGTTAATCTGAGCTGGCACTATGGTAACAGGATTCACTTAAAGTAAGGAAAGTCCACTGAAAGTAGTGAAAGTCCACTGAAAACAGTGAAAGTCCACTGAAAGTAGGGAAAGGTTCACTTAAAGTAGTGAAAGTTCACTGAAAATAGGGAAAGGTTCACTTAAAGTAGGGAAGATTCACTGAAAATAGGGAAGGTCTACTAAAAGTAGTGAAAGTTTACTGAAAATAGAGAAGCGCTCACTTAAAGTAGTGGAACTCCACTGAATGTAGGGAAAGGTTCACTTAAAGTAATGAAAGTTCACTGAAAATAGGGAAGGTCCACTGAAAGTAGTGAAAGTTCACTGAAAATAGGGAAGCGCTCACTTAAAGTAGTGGAACTCCACTGAAAGTAGGGAAAGGTTCACTTAAAGTAGTGAAAGTTCACTGAAAGTAGGGAAAGGTTCACTTAAAGTAGTGAAAGTTCACTGAAAATAGGGAAAGGTTCACTTAAAGTAGTGGAACTCCACTGATATTAGGGATCCTTAGTAATGTTTGCAAAGTCATTCAGAAGACCACATATTCATATGACAGGCAACAACTCAATTAGTTGAAAGCATCACTCTTTTCCTTTTTGATCTGGATTTGACATGCGCAAAAACTAAACTTGGCTCACTTCTGCTCTTACAGGTACCATATACTCTCAACGTCAGCGGCTAGCTACTGGTAGTAACCCTTTGCAGAAGATAACTGATAAGCTGATGACTATAGTTGACTTTGGCATGCCATGTGTACCAGTGCTGCATAAGATTCTCCAAAACGATAACGTCGACAAACTGTAGTTAAAGCAAACATACTGATTACTAGGACTTAAAACGATAACGGGCAGTTTTGTCAGAAGTAAGTTTTATGAAACAAAGATGTTCAAGCAATGTCTAATCTATAAATTCTATACAGTGAAGAAAAACAAAGAAGAGAAATGGAAATTTTTGGGAGTTAGGAAAAGGACAGCAAATGAAAAAAGTAAACAAGGAGAAACAAAACAAGAGACCCAAGAGGGGGGAAGAGAGCAAAAAATATAGGAATACGGAAGAAAAAAAAAGTGACTACCCTAAAGAAGCAGGGTTTCCAAACTTGACTGTCTGGTTCATCTTGCCATAAGGCCAAATGACATGGAAGCAGTTGTTCGAATCAAGGCTTTGCACCAGTCCAGCTGTGCTTGTCAATCCATTAACGTCAACCACCCTCAAGACCCCCCTGTCAGACGTGGTTCTGGAAAGCACCGGGAAGTGATTGCTTTGCTGATTCACGTTCTTATAGAAATGGACAACTGCAAGAATTCGTCTGTCTCCCTGATGCTGGTGGTATACATAGAACTGAGTCTCCCCAAGGAATATCTCGCGAATCTCACAGCCAGCGTTGCTAAGGCAATCAAGTTCAGACCTGTAAATTGCCCATCCAATAACATATAACTGAAACTTACGTTATCCTGGCAATTTCATACAACGCCAATGAATTGCATCGGCTAGAGTCGTGGCAGTTATCATGAAGCTTGCTAGAATAAACACAACTGTCCTTCCACACACGGCCTGACGCAAGAAACTGGGAATGCAGTTCTGGAATGACGCTGTGGGGAGTTGCTGCAGATGTGAATTTGCCTTGGCCAATCCAGAAAGCAGCAAGCAGATTGTGGAATGTATGCCCGTTAACGCCAACGGCTCCTTGGAAGTTTTGCACGTTGGTTTCTTTATGGTAAGGCTTCCAGATTTGAGGTTCGGTTGAACCTAGTCTTGCAGCAAGATATGAGAGCTCATCGTACGCTACAGTTTCCTGCAGTTGTGGATGAACCCTCTCTAAGAAGCGGAAGGCGGCGATTCTCTTCACGATGTTGCTGGCGTTGGTTCCTGGTGCTGACATGGAACGGATCATTTTCTTATACAAACCGTTAGTGCGTTCCATACACCTTGCAGAGATTGCACGGAGAGGACCAAGGTTGCGCATAGTGGAAGCGATGTGGCAAAGGTAATGCTGGGTAATGGTAAACACTGGAGGCTTGAGAGTGGCATTGTTGTTACTGTACTTTTGAAGCAAGAAAGTTTGCCAGTTTGCAATGTTCCTTATAAACGTAAAAGGTCAGTTTATGTTTTTATATCTTTTGTATTACTTACCTCTCAATAACATCCATGTCTGAATCAGTGTACGTCCACTGCAGACACAACTGGCAAGTGACAACAAGATCCATCACAGCTTTATGGGTCTCTTCTTCTTCCAAACCTTCCACTACCACCGTCGGCACAGCGTACAACAAAAAGTCCAGCCAATCAACCGCCCTGTAATGGCCCGTGTTTGTTGCAATGTTTTTCCAACGGCCTTGGAACGCAACAGGGATTGTTTGATAAGATCGTTCTATGGCCTCACCAATTGCACAGCATGTATTTCAATTCTTGAGAGCGAATGGATACTGTGCAATGATGTTCCCATGCTTATCCAGTTTGTTGCAACTGAACTTCTCCTTGTCATTTATGAGCATGCTCCAAAGCAATCTTCCTAATCCATGTCCCAACAGATGCATCTCATCCAAACCAAAGAAATATGCACCTGTGAACGTGCTCAACGATGTGAATGGAACTGGTGCTTTGATACCTTGTTCCTGTTAAGCGTAAGTAATAATTGAAAAAGTTTTTTAGTATATAACGTATGACTTGTGATAGGATCCATCTCACATACCGTATCGCCTTGAGCAAATTGTTCCCGTGGACGTCTTTAGAAGGGTAGAGACAGATCAGGGATGAAGTATATACCGCTGGTTTTTTCTCCTCTGATGAGGCACTGCCGGCAACCATAGTAAGAGGAAAAGCTGGTATGGTTGCAGAGGCTGGCAACCGCAGGGATGTCACCAGTGGCGAGAAGTAAATGGACTTTTGCGGCAATCTCACTACCATCAGGAGTTTTAACGACCAAGCCATTGCGTTCAAGGTCTTGCAGCTCATGAAGGAACGGCCGAAGAAAGGACCAGATACTCTTTGGGGCGCTTGGACCTGGCGTGATGCCCAACTGAAGCATGTTGCAGTTCTCATAGCTGAAAAGGCAAGGCAACTTGATTAGTTTCATTATGCAAATTTGTTTAACATTACCATTCAGAGGGGTCAAAGTTGAGAACCACCAGGTGCATTATCGTCAATGAGGTGTTGCTGCTATTAAAAGGTTGGAAACCGTCGACATATAAGGAGAGACCGATGTCATAGCTTCCCCTCAATAGCTGCTTCTCATTACGCAGTGATTCGTACACTTGGCCGTCAAAGAAGTCCATATATGTTCCATCGGCATGCTCACACAAATGGCGGTAGGAGAGCAACTTATGAGTTTCCTCATCGCCCAGCATGAGGGCAAGCTGCTCAGCAACTGGAAGCATGGTCATGCTTTGCACTGGCTTCTTAATGACCTCGCCATTCAACTGACGTTTATTTGACTCTGTATAACGCGCTTTGCCATAGTGTAGACACTTCGTCATGTCATCATGGCTCATATACAGAACGCAACCTTCTGGACAAACGTCGTATATCTTTGGCTCAACGTGATAAGCGTCCTTTACCAATTGTTCAGACAAATGATAGCTCAGAAGTGGTGAATGCGTCATGCTTCAATCTATGTCCATTGGTAAGAACATTTAAACAGAATGAGAAAAAGACACACGTACCTGATTGCACAACGTTTAGGAATTCGTTGAAGATCTTTACAATATCATTGTATGCTTTACGTGAAACGTTGGACGAAACTGCTGTCTTGAACAGCTTTACGCTGAAGCATTCCATATGGGTCCATTGAGCAGTGCGTTTATACTCGATTACGTGGGGACGATTCTTGACTAATTCTGCATAGAGTTCTATGGAATTGAAGTAATGGTCGACTATTGCATCTTTTAGTAAGATACCACTGCTGTCAGTCTACTTACAATTATCGGTTTCTATTGCTCTCTCTATTTCATCAAGAACTTCAGATGGAAAGTTGATGCAATTGCCTTCTTCAGTTTCTGATTTATTAGATGAAGTCTCATCATCTAAATGATCATCCGCCAGAGTGTCCAAGGCTTGAATCCGTTCAATTAATGCGGTGTGATCATCGTCAATGTCTTCAGTGTAGCTGTCAACATCCTATATGGAAACCAAAGCAAGGTTAGTACATATTATGACTGATCGGCATATACTACTTACCATAGATTCATCGTTGATGGAAACAAGCCTGATCAGATCCTTTTCATGCTTTATGAAACATGCTTTCAGATGACGGTTGTATTTGTTTTTGTTGGTAAAGGTAATTTTGCAAGTGTTGCATGTAGTGATAGTTGGGAGGGTCATGGTAGATAGGTACAGTAATCTCAAGAAAAAAAAATAAAGGTAAGATACAAGAAATGATTAAAACAAAGAGGGCTTATATATATGCATTTATTGTAGGAAGATTTTTTTAAACAAGACATCAAATCTATGTTAGATAAGATGATCATTCTTGAACAAGACATCAGATCTAGGTTGGATAAGGTGATCGTTGTATAATAGCATTATGGAATGATGGATCGATTGCACCATCTTTGGACATTGAAAGATCTACTTGCAGTGTATTGCCTATGCTGCGTGTGTAACAAAAAGCAATTACTGATTTTGATACCGCCATCATCTATCTCTGCCTGTGCCTCCGACAGATCGCTTTTCTATATTTGGAACGTCATCAATGTAGTACGACCAACAGCATCTATGAACAACCGACAAACGCGGTCTTTCATCATCGTTTGCCATCTTTTCTTGTTGATAATCATCTCTATCTCGTTAGATTTCCACCATCAGCTGTCATATCTTGCAATCATTTCAGCATTGTTCATTACGTTCAACTACGATCTTATTATAATCTCTTTGAATTGCGTGATTATCAATTACTTCATCATCAATCAGGGTTTATATTGGCCACAACGTTTCATAGATGATAGGAAGGCTACATATATATATAGCGAACAGTTAAGTGATTGTACTATATCTATTTATCATATCTCTTTTTTTTAAATTTTACAACTGACATGTCTACTACTGCTTCAAACAACAAACGCTCAAGGGAAGATGTGGAATCCCGCATTGTAACCATACTGATGGAGAAGTTGCGAGAGGAACTCCCTGACATGATAGAGGCTGCTGTGGAAAGGGCGTTCCAAAGGCGCGAAGAAAATAGTGCAATTATGGCGAACAGTTAGCAATCGCTAGGTGTACCTGACATTAGCCTGGACAGCTGGTCAATCCCACCTATTGTCTGTGATATCCCTCCTTCATGGTGCATAAAGAATAACCACTGCTACATTCCTGAGGAAATAGACGACGCGGTAAAAGCATGGCTGGAAGGGAAGAACTGCAAGAAACAAGAGACGAAGGTTTCAGTTGTGAAGAGTCTGAGGTCCCTTATTTTTGCGCAGAACCCCACGCAACTGGCGCACGTTCTGCAAGCAATCTATGTACTGCTTGGAAAGAAGGCAACCGTCATCATGGAGCAATTGGAGATGGCGTGCGGCTTCTCTGCCCGTGATAAGCCCTGGAGTTCGGTGCCTGCTGCCAAGCGTGAGCAGGCTTTCATGACGATGGAGCAAGTTGGGCTTCAAATGGGTGTGCCTTTGGACCTCTGCGAGAGTAATTGGGGAGCTACTTTTCTCATCACTCGCAGATGGGAAAATGCTTACAATGCTGTAAAGAAGTAAGACAGTTGATTTGAATTGTATGATTTGTTTATTAAAGTTATTGTTAGGAAAAAGTCTGGAGTGAATGTAACAGCAGCTGATATTCTAGAGCAGACTTTTCTGTCTTTGCTGCTATAGTGCTGTGCAGAGGGAGGGGGAAGACAGGGCAGGCGTCACATAGATTAGATAGAAACAAACAGCCAATAAATGCCTTTTATTTTCCAATGACAAATTCGCGCCAGTCTTTTTTTAGTTGCGTACTCTTTTCTTTCACTTTACTCACTTTTTCTGTTGCTTTACTTTTCTCTTGCCATTGAAACTCCATTTCCCTTATAGCAAAATGCCTGTAAGTATTCAGTTCTTTTATTCTGTCCGCTAACATTCTATTATATAAAGGACAGCTACTGTAATGCCATGTCACCTAAAGGTTCCAGCCTGTCATTCCGTTCTGCCTTTCCTTAAGGTCATATGTAAGACGCCGTCTTTCTGTACTATTCTTTCTCACTTGTATTATTACTTTAGCATTCGCTTTCCTAGGGTTTAAATCGTTGGCTCTACTTTTAACACGATTACGTCATGTTTTTTACAAAGTAATCCATTCAGGTAAATTAACTTTTCCTATCGGTCATCTCGTACTTACAGGTAAATTTAGCTTTTCAATTACATTTTCTTGCTGTCTATTCTACTGTAAGTCTTCTCTTATTCTTAATGGATAGTTGCTTACCTGTTTTTGCGCTCCTTTTTATTTTAGTCTTCAACCTCGTTGTTGTCTTTTTTACACTGGTAATAACCATGTCCGTATATTGGTATCACTTCTCACACACTTATTAGGCTGTCCTGTTCCCTGACTTCAGACTTATCATTGTTTTTACATGCTTATCAATCGGTCAACGTTCATATTTGTTTCACAGTTTAAGCATGTGGAAGCAACTGCGCGATCGTATATATTTATTAGTTGTTAAACCATTCTTTTAGTGTTAGGTAAGTATGGTAATGTAGGGATACACTAGGTATATGTTTATTGTTAGTACAATTACTGGGGTCGGTTTATCCAATAAAAGCTATTATTTGCAATCACTACTTTTCACTGTTTTTTCCTACTTTCAGTGATCACTACTTTCAGTGATTTTTCCCTACTTTCAGTGATCCCTACTTTTAGTGGATTTTCCCTACCTGTACAAAAATAGGGATCACTGTTTTCAGTGTTTTTTCCCTACTTTCAGTGATCACTACTTTCAGTGATTTTTCCCTACTTTCAGTGATCCCTACTTTCAGTGGATTTTCCCTACCTGTACAAAAATAGGGATCACTACTTTCAGTGAATTTTCCCTACTTTCAGTGAACCCGGTTACTGTAGTGTGGGCCTATATATTGGCCCAGTTCCCATTGGGCCATAAAATTTGGGCCCGATCTATGGACCAAGTCCTGGTGGGCTGGGCTAAACTGGGCCAGGCTTCGGGCTTTCCCAGCCTACATTCAAGCCTTAATTCCACCTGAATGCAATCATTTGTTGCTGGAATCGTTGAAACAGTCTGTGTTGTTTGATTCATGGCAAAGGGTATTAAACCCTTCTACCAAAAAATAAAAATCTTTTTTCACAGTCTCAAAGATGATGCGTTTACTCTTTACTTATCATTTCACTTCTTTTTCCTTTTCCTTCTCTTGCCTTATATCCTTCCTTATCTTTCAGAAATTTAATATTGGCATAAAGACAACAACTACTTCTGCAATCTCTTAATCTTTAATGCAATGCAGTCTACTTCATCATAATGCTGCTACTCTTTTCTTTTTATATGTTCCAGATAGCTTGACGACCTTAATACAATAAAGCTTGCTTTTTTATGATATGGACAATCTAAGCATTTTGACTTCCTATATTCTTTTTCTGCTTACAAGTCAGTTTGAGCTTTTAATTTGGCAACAGAACAAATTGGCCATTTTCTTTTCTTCTAATCCAATTCAGCACGCGTAGTCAGAATGCAATCTGTTTTTTTCATTCTCTTTTCTTTTGAGAACGTATATAATTTTTTCAAATGACAACAACAACCTGTGGCAGGGGAACAGAGACTTTACATTCTTAACCTGCAATACTTCTTCATTTCATTGGTTGATTTGATTTGATTTGTTAATTTGATGAATATAGGTGAATCGAATATGAATCATTCAGTGATGAATCAAATCAAATATAAATGTACTGTTATTTGATTCAATTCAATTTGTGGAGACCCCTAGTTTTGTGCTACTTCAGTTCCATATCACAGCACAGGACAATCCTAAAAAGGTCAACAACTGTCAGCGTCATTCCCTACAGTAACAGTTCAATTATACCTTTCCTCCATTATCATAGTAATCCTCAAGATGATCTATTAACACGTTGTATCCAATGACTGTACTTGATAAAGAAGGATACTATTTACCACCAAATATTCTTATCAGTTCAGAAAATGGTTTTAGCAATGTGTGGAGCTCTTATAGGACTTGCCATTCTTATTCGCTTAGATAGTATGATTTCAGCTCCAGAATGCTACTGCAGGTTATGTTGTAAGCATGGCGCATTTCCATTGCCTGTTCAATCATAGCATAAGTGGAATTCCAGCAAGTTTTAACGTCAAGAATGAGCTCCTTCACCACCATTTGGTTTTCATTCATTTCATTTGCATCTTCCATTTCTAGGGTTGAGCTTGCTTTTTGGATAGCTTTGCCACAGTTATGATAGTGCTCAAGTCATTGTAGGGAGGAGTGAATCTTATTAACACCATTTTGCAAGTGACATAATATGGCACCTTTAAACAAAGGTTTTAAGAAATTTTGTAAGATACATAAAAGCTAAGCAAGACTTATCTGGGTGGTCCTGTTTGGAAGGATCAATAATAGGATTGCTATTATTCATCTCTTAGTTGTCATCTTCAGAAGCATCAGTACTAAGAGCATCACTAATGATTACTTGCATAGATAAGTTCATGATGTGGGCAATACAAGGAATATAGTTTTGATCTGCTTGGAAAATGTTAGAAGATACTTTTTCTTCAATTCTCTTAGCCATCATGATCATGTTGCTAGCATTGTCAGTAGTAATAAAAAAAGATTTTTTGTCAAGATCCAAACTTTTCAAGAGATTTACAAAAACTGTTCCTATGTTATCTATGCTGTGTTTACCAGACAATGGCTCAAAACTGATAATAACTGTTTTTTGTGTCCAATTTTCATCTATCTAATGTGCTATGACACCAAGAAATGCATCTCTCCATTTACTTGTCCATGCATCCAGTGTATATGAAATATATAGCTGCTGTCTAAGAAGGTCGATAATTTGAGTAAGATAAAGCATATAGGCTTGATCAAGATTGCAGTGGATTGTTTTTGCACTGGAAAGTAAAAGCTGTCATTTATTAGATGCTATGCAAGCAAGATACAGCAGCTTCTGGAACGCAGGGTTCTCTATGGCATTAAAAGGCAAAGTGGCAGAAACCAGATAATCAAGCAGTATATTGTGAAAAAGATCTTAGGTGAACTTTGCACTGCACTCAAAAACGAGTTTTAGTAATTTTCTAGTATCTTAAAATATTACTAGAATTTTTTGTCTGAGGTTTAATATAGCTGCATTTAAGGAACCTTTTTTTTAATTAGGGTAATTAATACTTGATCTACTTTTATTCCTTTAATGTGAGCTTCCTTTTAACAATGAGCTACTATACAAACTACAATATAGCTTGCAAATGTTCTGTTTACTCTACTGCAAATGAGCATGGCTTTGTGATGCAGACCATGCAGACTGTAAGACGACATGAAGAAAATGACCGCTTGCAATCTTTTGAACATGGTAATGGCGACACATTTTAAATTAGCTATACTCATTATAAAATTGCGATTAGCTGCTTCCTCACAAATGCAAGGCATTCTAGTACTGCCTCAGGAGATTGACATGGAAGTTGACTGTAAGATTTAGTTTCCAAAATAATATTTTATTGACTGTAGATGTCTTAGTTGATTATAATGCAGAGGAAACAATGACTAAATCTGCTAGAAACTTACCTCTCACTATTAAGGACAACATTTTTGTCAATGAAGAGGTTGAAGAAGATGATACATCCATTGTAGATGCTACAGAGTATGAATTCCAGCATGAGCAACTGGAATATCAGGCAGAGGAACAACCAGCAGTCAACTTACCAAGTGAAAGAGGTTTATAGCTTAAATTTTACAATGAACCTATTGACTTGAAAGTTATATGTACAGGTTTTGTACCTACTATCGCCCCTATGCTAAATGCATTTGTCAAGTTCCTTGCTGTCTTTATTGTGATTGTTGTATTTAATATATTTTTATTATATAACAATCATACATATTTACTTATCACCTTGTTTCCTTTAATAAAGCAATCATTGCGGTCTTATACAAACTTCTGGTATAGTCTCTCTATCTTATAATTGGTATGATAAGATAAGTATAATGATTACAATCTTAGTAGGAACACAGTGATTTGTCATCATCCCTGAATTCTCTTATTCAAACTCAGATAGACAATAACATCTTGACAAGCACTCATTATCAATCATTATCAATCTACCATGATTACTTAGAGCTTACGCATCCTCTGATTAATAAGATATCTGACTAAGCATCCAGACAGTATAAATATTAGTAGTAGAGATTGTTAAAACCAGTAATTGGACTTTTGAATAAAATGATATCCAAGAGTCTTAAAGTATCCTTCTAATCCCTTTATCTTTATTTCTCTTTTAAGTACTTCAGTGATCTTTCAGCCTTATTTTCTTATTGAACGTGGCGCTACCATCATGCACCAGTTTTTTGCATTGCTAATAGCAGCAGCTAGATATGACTATCAGTTTCTAAGAACACTTGCAACCACGCGCTCACTGACTGGTTTTGGCAAGGTTACCTCAGGCGTAGAAAAGTATGTTGCATGTCAAACGTATCATAGCATCTACTTGCGATCAGAAGCTCCTAATAAATGTACATTCATAGAGTTTCCTCATAACACTTGCAGCCAACAACAACAATGCAGGCACTGACTGTTCAAGCAAACATCTAGCAGCCAACTTGTATCATGTAAGGAATTTGCATACAATTCTCTTATCTATGCCCTGTAAATTCTTTTCCTATGGCCAGAGTTTGAAGACAAGATCGAACAATGGAGGAACCACACAGTGCCAGATGATGCATTTTTCAACGTCTATGATAGAGCAATGTGGGATGAATTGTGTGATTGTGATAGTAGATGATTTGTAGACTTCTGTCATTCACTTTTGTTGACGCTTAATATTGACTGGTTCTAACCTTTCCAGCATTTCTCTTATTCATGTGGTGCTATCTATTTGGTTGTCAACAACTTGCCCAGAGAGGAATGGTATAAGACAGAAAACATAATTCTTGTTGGCATGATACCTGGGCCACAGAAGCTGAAAACGAGTGAGATGAACAAATACTTGAAACCACTTGTTGATGAGCTCTTATGTTTGTATGATGGCAAAAGAATTCCTATGCACCAATATCCCAATAGCATCATGGTTTGTGCAGCCCTTTTAATGATCGTATATGATATTTCTGCCACTAGGAAAGTGAGTGGCTTTACCTCTCATGCTAGCAAATGTGCTTGCCACAAGAGTCTCCAATAGTTTGACGTTTTTTCAGGTACCACAACCATTGACTATTCTGGCTTTGACTATAATTCATGGGTACCAAGAACAATGGCTAGCAACCAACAAGCAGCCAACGTATGGAAAGCAGTTTCATCACACCAGAGATGAAAAGAACTCGAACAGAAAACTGGTATACATTGGTCAGAGGTCCATAACCTGCCTTATTTTGATCCAGTCTGTAGCACCATTATTGACCCAATGCATAACTTATTCCTTGGAACTGCAAAGTGAATGGCAGATGTGTGGATTAACAGTTACAACTTGTTGAGCAATACTGACCTCCGGCGAATGCAGGAATTGGCCAAAGGTGTTGTTGTCCCTCCTAGGTATGAGCCACTTAAAACTAAGATAGCCAGTGGGTTTCCCTTTATGAAAGTGGAAGAATGGAAATCTTGGTATATCATATATTCTCCTTTTGTTCTTAAGAGTTATCTTGAAGAAGACCATTTATGCAATTGGATGTTCTTTGTCAACGCCTGCCGTTTGCTCAGTAAACCTTCCATCACCCTCAGTGAACTGGATCAAGTACATGAGTTCCTGCGGCAATTTTGCATTGGTTGTGAGAATCTTTATGGCAACACAGAGATTACTCTGAACATGCACTTACATCTCCATCTGTGTGAAACGGTTGAAGATTATGGCTCCATATATGTGTTCTGGCTTTTTAGCTTTGAAAGATATAATGGCTTTCTTAAGAGCATTAATACAAACTATAAAGACTCTTTTGAGGTGACATTTATGAACCGTTTCCTGGAAAAAGCAAATGCATCAGACTACTTGTAGCACATTGCTCCTAACTTTCAAGAAGCGCCTGAACAGCTAGACTTACTGATGAAGTTAGCAACAAGTAGTATATAGTAACAATGTTCGCCAGTATCTCCAGACTATGATCCTATCCAGTTTATCCATTCATCCACGTTGATTGTGAACAACATTAAGAGATGTGAACCTCTCCCAGCAAATGTCTTTGCAGTTGAGCCGGAATCATCATTAACAATAAACGATGCTCATTATGGCTGCTTACTTGATTTTTATGCAAATGCTTATACTGATGAACACATATTGTATAACTTCTGTCATTGCCCACCTAACGGAACGTTCATCAACAATTGGATCAAGAAATATCACATAATAAAACTGCTAGGACAAAAATATAAAAGTGCTGAAGCTGAATCTCAATGAGGCTCACATATTCAAGCTTTGTTTCTTGAAAGAGATGGTGGAGATGAACCTCATACCATGGCTTGGCCAGGCCAAGTTTTGTACTTTCTTACACACACACTTGTCCTAAACAGGACACCTGTGAAACACACGTTTGCATTCATCTGCTGATATAACAAAAGTTCTTCCACACAACAAACGTTTGAACAACAGGGTCTGGAGATTTGGTCCAACTTATTTCTCCCATTCAGCTTAGACTCAGTACTTCCAGTTCACAGAATTTTCTCTCACATTGCCATTGTCAATTACAAGCTGCAGTGAGCAAGGATTCTGAAAGTAGTTGTCATATCTTTGCTGAAGAAATTGATCAGTTGAATAAAATGGAAGTTTACAGATAAGAAATGGTTCTGATTTTTTTTTCATAATATCTATTTGCTATGTTATTGCGTTTATATTGACTTTGATCTTCTTTTACCTTAAGTACGTCTCCATTATAATGACAAGATTGTTGAGAAAGGCTCTGGCACTAGATGCTCCTTTAACACAACTACCTTCTGATGGATCACTGCACTATGCTGCGTTCGCTCAGTGGCTGCCAGCTGGTCCAGCCTAGCATAAAAGGCATTAGTCTAAAAGTTAGTTTCACAAGGTAATATTAGATCAAGTTGGCAGTACAAAGTGATTTATTACCTCGCTGCTTCATCAGCTTGGTTTTTGAATAACAAGGGTTGGAGAGTCTTCACCTTCACTCTCCTCTTCTGACATTAACTCCCTGGCGAGGATGTGCCCTGATTCCTCACCAAACTCCTCCTTAAGAGCTACCTTGTGTTTATTGAAGAGCCTTTTTTGCATCTTTAATTTCTATCACAATGGATGTTTGATGGATAGACCTATTGAAGTGCTATTTTACCTCTTGTAGACGGCGTTGTCAGCGAGCTTTCATTCTCATTGCCTCTCTTTTTTCTGCAGAATGACTTCTGGACTGCTTTTAGTTGTCAAACAGGTGGCAAATCTTGCTATGCAAGGTAGTTGGATTAACTGTTAGTGACGGCTGGCCAAGAACATAGCATTCAACCTTTTCTGTCATACTGTGATTGTGAACAGAGTTGAAATGCTCCTCAAATTTCTATCCTTCTGCGCCAAGTTGGGCTATGAAGCTATGGAGCAGCCTCTGTAATAGAGCTAAGTTATAATTTATAACATTGCTATTGTATTTACTGAAATTTCAGGATCCTGAGGCCCAGCTATTCTCCTGCTAACAGCTTAACTACTGGTACTAGTACTTTGAGAAGCTGAGCTATGATTGCGTTGCATCTTACCAAGCAATGCAATCTGACTGTTGGTTTCAACCAACATATCATGCAATCATTCAGCATTCAGTTGCTGTTGCTGGCTAAGCTCTCTCAGCTTATCTTCTACGTTGATCACCTGGCGGCTGAGTGTGGCCAAGGTCAACTGTTCACCAGTTATAGGGACAGGCGACAACAGTTGAGCTCCTGTTTGCACTTCTCTGGCAGCACGGCGTTCAGCAAAACGTTGGTTACAGGATTGAGACATTTAGTAGAATTGAATATAATTGAATGTGCGCACTTTACAATAATGTTTTTATCTTCTCATTTCAATAGTATGTAAGGGGTATGTTACCCTTATATACCTCACTAATAAAAGCATAAATAATAAAGTTAGAGAAGGTTTTCTTTTTTTTTCACTTTCTCTTTGATTTTTACTTTCTTTTCCTCTACAATCTATGCAGCATGTTATAGGTATTGGTGTAAGGTAGTTTTAATATTATGAAAGGGCTCATTGCTAATGGCGCACTTAGATATGCTGAATTCCCTTTTGTATTAGTAAATGAAGGTATATACTTTAGCTTATTCTTAGTAACACGTTGAAGTTATATTTCACTTTAGTTTTTTCTTCCTCTTAACTTATCTACAATTTAGGTCAACCATGGCATAGTCATTGTTCATTCTCTGAACAAAGCGTTTATCAAATATGCTATTTGATTTTATTGGACAGGCAATGCAGTACTTATTGAAAATTTTNCAAGGTAATATTAGATCAAGTTGGCAGTACAAAGTGATTTATTACCTCGCTGCTTCATCAGCTTGGTTTTTGAATAACAAGGGTTGGAGAGTCTTCACCTTCACTCTCCTCTTCTGACATTAACTCCCTGGCGAGGATGTGCCCTGATTCCTCACCAAACTCCTCCTTAAGAGCTACCTTGTGTTTATTGAAGAGCCTTTTTTGCATCTTTAATTTCTATCACAATGGATGTTTGATGGATAGACCTATTGAAGTGCTATTTTACCTCTTGTAGACGGCGTTGTCAGCGAGCTTTCATTCTCATTGCCTCTCTTTTTTCTGCAGAATGACTTCTGGACTGCTTTTAGTTGTCAAACAGGTGGCAAATCTTGCTATGCAAGGTAGTTGGATTAACTGTTAGTGACGGCTGGCCAAGAACATAGCATTCAACCTTTTCTGTCATACTGTGATTGTGAACAGAGTTGAAATGCTCCTCAAATTTCTATCCTTCTGCGCCAAGTTGGGCTATGAAGCTATGGAGCAGCCTCTGTAATAGAGCTAAGTTATAATTTATAACATTGCTATTGTATTTACTGAAATTTCAGGATCCTGAGGCCCAGCTATTCTCCTGCTAACAGCTTAACTACTGGTACTAGTACTTTGAGAAGCTGAGCTATGATTGCGTTGCATCTTACCAAGCAATGCAATCTGACTGTTGGTTTCAACCAACATATCATGCAATCATTCAGCATTCAGTTGCTGTTGCTGGCTAAGCTCTCTCAGCTTATCTTCTACGTTGATCACCTGGCGGCTGAGTGTGGCCAAGGTCAACTGTTCACCAGTTATAGGGACAGGCGACAACAGTTGAGCTCCTGTTTGCACTTCTCTGGCAGCACGGCGTTCAGCAAAACGTTGGTTACAGGATTGAGACATTTAGTAGAATTGAATATAATTGAATGTGCGCACTTTACAATAATGTTTTTATCTTCTCATTTCAATAGTATGTAAGGGGTATGTTACCCTTATATACCTCACTAATAAAAGCATAAATAATAAAGTTAGAGAAGGTTTTCTTTTTTTTTCACTTTCTCTTTGATTTTTACTTTCTTTTCCTCTACAATCTATGCAGCATGTTATAGGTATTGGTGTAAGGTAGTTTTAATATTATGAAAGGGCTCATTGCTAATGGCGCACTTAGATATGCTGAATTCCCTTTTGTATTAGTAAATGAAGGTATATACTTTAGCTTATTCTTAGTAACACGTTGAAGTTATATTTCACTTTAGTTTTTTCTTCCTCTTAACTTATCTACAATTTAGGTCAACCATGGCATAGTCATTGTTCATTCTCTGAACAAAGCGTTTATCAAATATGCTATTTGATTTTATTGGACAGGCAATGCAGTACTTATTGAAAATTTTTGTAAGTATTAATTATATGATTAGTTAAATTAATGCTGCTAATTTATATATCTCATTTCCATTGCAGTCATGCTTTTGTAGTATATCTAATCATTTATTGTAAAACAGCTTTAATAATACAGTTTTTAAATGATGTTTAAATTTTGGTAAGCCTAATTATTTGCTTTTTATATATAGCTATAACATAAATTTGAGTCAGTTTTCATTTGTATTATTAAAGGATCAATAGAAAGATAAGCAAATGCAGAAGTAGTTTCTATTAGAATATACACTAAAATAAAAGATTTTATGAGAGACAGCTAATGATATAATGTATAATTAGATTAAAAGATATGAATAAAGTTCATATTTTAGTAACATTTTAGTGTCTTTTTTAATGTTTTTTTGACCAGCAGAAAAGTACTTAAAATATATATTTTAGTAATATTCTAGTGTCTTTTTAGTGGGACTTTTGACTGGCAAAAAAGTACCTAAAATAAATGTTTTAGTAACATTCTAGTGTTTTTTTAATGTCTTTTTAAGCAAATGAAAAAGTTATTAAAACAAATGTTCTAGTATATTAGAATATACCTTTTAGGATCCTAAAACAAAAGTTTTAGTATTCCTAAAATGTTACTAAAATGTACTTAAAACATTAAATTTTAGTGGCATTTTAGTAGTATTATAGTTTACTAAAATAGAGCGTTCTATCCAGTGTTTAAATTGATTGTTGATGAATGAATGACAAAGTTATCTATGATTTTAGTAGTTTTATTATGGATACCCGCCTTTGTAGAGTCGTTATTGAGATTATATGCTACTTTCAAATAGTATATGATGTTGTTAGTTGTGGAGCTGACTTTCTTATATTGTTTATTGCATATATCACCTGATGGATATTGGTATTGACAGCAGTAATAGTTGATATCTGTCTTTGAATCTTTTTTAACTACGACCTATTTATTTCCATATACTCAGCTTATTTTTGACCTCTTGCACTTGGTGGAAGGAACAGTAATCATAGTGGATGAAGTATCTTCTTCTACTTCCTTATCAGTAATAGACGTATCTTCCAATATAAGATCTTCAGAGAATGGATATGATTGTACCAAAAAGCGAGCAGGCATTGAAAACTCTATAGTTTAATCCTATAAGTTTTATGGCAATGCAATGATTTAGTATAAAATGTTACATTATAACAATAGATATATACTTATAGTAGCATAAGTGAATTCAGTGCGTCTTCTTTGCTGAGAAGTGGAGGATTCAGATATGTCAGACATGATATAATATCGATAATAAAGTGAAATAGGTTTCTATTGTTGTATCCACAAGTGATCAACAAAGATATTAAATGAAGCTCAGTCACATTTGGTGCTCTAAATCCAATTTTACTAGTCAAGACATATAAAAGAGAGCAACTTATACTCTAAATAAAGGATATACTAAAGTCTCACAGTATTTTACTATTTCCTTTTTCTCTTGCAATCCATACGCGTATTTTCTCAACTTCTACTTGAATATTTCATTTTTTACTATGAACTCTTTTGCTATGTTCGCCAACCATAAAATCAACTACACCACCATTGTCACTCGTAATAAGGTAATGGTGGAAGCCAGCAATGGAAACGTTTGCAAAAACAGTGCCCTGATGTTGAAGTATGTCAACCCAGAGATGAAGTTAGAGCATGGCCTGGACTTTCTCAACAAGGCTGCCCAGAAAGCCAATGAGATGTACCTGAACGCCTTAACCTCTGGTGCCCCTTATAAGGAGACAGAAGCCCTCTTGGAAGAGCTCACAAGGGCTCAAACAACTGCCAAGAATTACTGGAAGGTATGTCATATGATGTACCTAAATAATCTAGCTTTCACAGATCACTCAGAAACTTAGAGCCACTCCACCAGTGAGTATGAAAAAGCTCTCTATGCTGAATGTGTGACAGTGCTGCAGAACCTTCCTGCTCTTCAGCTGGTTGGCCAGCATAAGTGGGATAAGGATCAGAGTGTGCATACATCTGCCACCCAATTTATTCATGCTTTCAATCAGGAATTGAAAGCGTATCATCTCAATTCCTATGTAGATTATAAGTGGTTGCTTCCCCACTGCTTAAATCCTGTGCAACAAGCATTTCTTGAGGCCCAAGTGGCAAAGTTGCAGGCGGAGAACTAGGTTGTGGATTGGACCACTTTAAGCAG
The DNA here is from genome assembly GCA_002749535.1 of Apophysomyces variabilis. Lineage (NCBI taxonomy): Eukaryota > Fungi > Mucoromycota > Mucoromycetes > Mucorales > Mucoraceae > Apophysomyces > Apophysomyces variabilis. The sequence goes on along the minus strand of MZZL01000042.1, from coordinate 45,832 downwards.
AGTGTTGATTGAGAAATATGACACTCCCATTCAGAAATTCCATGCGTGGCACAGAATTATTCGTGTGCAACAGGGAACTAATGAGGCCATTGACACCTATGTTGAGAAATTTCACCGTTAGTGTATTGAGGCAGAAATGCCTGATAACTTGCTGATGATAGTCATCTTTATTTTGTCCCTGCAAACCCATTATCAAGAAAAGGCTCAGAGCCTTGTTATTTACAAAGCAGGTCCTGAATTGAACATTGACCTGGAAGAAGTTTGCAGCCTGGTGTCATATTTGACATAACATAAGTATTATATATACTTCTTCCACTAAGTCTAAACGATCTTTATATGAGTTTATCATACCATTGGCACTACATCTACAGATAAGAACCTGCATCAGCCAGACATCTACTTAAGGATTGTTATAATCTGAGATACTAGGACACTCTGCTATAATCTTAAGGTACCCCGGCATATCCTATCTCATGATTATGTGACAAGACAATTATGATGACGACGATCTTAGCAATAGACACAGTGATTAATAAGCGTCCCTGATTCATGCATTAGATGACCGCTATTCAGACTTAGCTATATGATAGCTTCTCTGACAAAAGATGAATAATCATTCATTATCATCAATCTACCATGAACAGTCAGTGCTTACGCATCTTCTAATTACTAAGACATTTAACTAAGCATGCAAAGGATATAAATACTGCTGGTAGACAATTGTAATCAAGATATCTATTGACTTTTGAATAAACCTCCGCCAAGAGTCTCAAAGTATTTACTGCTGTTTTCTCTTACTAATTCTTCATTTTTTACTTTGAATACTCTATCCATGTCTACCAGCAACTCTACTGAATCTCCTGCTATGGTCCCTACTGAGGTTATTACTCCTACTGAGGAAATCATTCTGGAATCTATTGATGGTTCTTCTGTTCTGTCTGAACTGATGGAGGATGTTGTAATGTCTTCTGAGGAAGAGAATGCAACGGAAATTCTGGACAATGAAACTGCCATTGAAACTTTACCTATGGCCAAAGATACATCCTTTTCTAAACATACAAATACCAAAACGCGAATCCTTTCCATGGTTTCTCACTACAGAAAAAAGTTGGATAAGCTAATCATAGATTATCAAGAAGCCTTACCTGCCGGCAGTCCTGATCAATTGAAAGTTATCCATCATGACATTGTCAAGACCAAAACTGTCCTAAATACATTCCATGATATATATAATCAAGAATACCAGGAAAAAACATCTGCAGTTGCTTCCAACCAAAGATCTTAAAAACCCTCTAGCGCATCTACTGCTACTTCTACTGCTCCTCGCATTTCTTACTGAGACATACCTGTTTTCCAAATTAGCGGTTCCCCTATTTAGAAGCCTGGAAAAGAGATTTTCAATTCTGTTGAACACTTCCTGCATACCTTCCAGAAGGTTCTTCAAGCTCTAGACGCAGATCTTGACCGCGACTGGGAAAAATGGCTTGCTGTAGCTATTCACCATGATTATGATGCATGGTTTGAGAACCATTTGGCCAAGCGCAATCTTACCTGGGCTGCAGCATGCAAGCTCTTTCTACAACGGTTTGAGTCTCCTGACTGCATGATTGCCATGGCCATCAAGGCATATTCCATGGTAATAGAATGTCAAGAATTAGTCTTTGATTACAGCACTTGTTTCCAGAAGGCCTATTATGAAGGCGGCATCGTTGACAATGAAGGCTTTGCCTTATGATTTCTGGTTTCCCTGCTTCCACACATTCATGAAAATGTACAGGTCGCTTGGCATGGTCAGCATGGCAAAAAGCTTCCTCAAAGTGTTGAGGAAGTACTTGAAGTTGCTCTCGCTGTGTCCATACAGAAACGTGCTCATCATTAGCTTTCAGATGATTCTTTGTCTCATCCTGCCACTCGTCGACGTCTGAACAATGCCTAGCCTGCATCTTCATCTTCTTCTGTTGCCAAGGGTCAAAAACATACTGCTATTGGATGTGCTTACCATGGCCCAAAGGCACACCATTCCACCAATGAATGTAAGAAGAAACCTGAAACTCTCAGTACACCAACCAAACATGACAACAACTGCACATACTGTGGCCGCATGTATACAACTGGCCATCATTGCCAAGAATACTGAGATGCTAAAGCAAGAAAGGCAAACCAGGCAGCAAACCCATTACAATTAAACGCAGTCTCCCATACCACTACATCAGTGTCACCTGCTACTACCAACCATCCTGCTGATGATGTAGTGGACAACCTAGCAAGTTCCATGGATGATTTGGAATTTGAATCTATGCGTATGTATCACTGTTATGGGCTAAACAGTCTACCAAATCAAAACCCTTACTCACTTTATACTCCTATTACTATACAGGATGAGCGTCTACAAGGATTGGTAGATATAGGAGTGAAATTTTCAGCCATTAGTTTAGAATGGTTAAACAATAATAAAAAGTCCTGGGAAATTCTTCCTGCTAAAGGATAAATACATTTCACTGACTATGGTCATGATACTTCATGTATAGGCGTCACTAAGCCTTTAAAAATTCAGTATAATAATCGTACCATCACACACTCTTTTGAAGTGATGAAACTGCAAGAAGGAACTGATTTAATTTTGGGATTTGATATCATGCCAAAACTAGGAATTGCTCTGACGGGTGTCGCAGTAAAGTGGGATGATCAGGAACCTACTCTTACTAACACTGAACAAACTGACACACCAAAGCCCAATGATTCTCCTGCTGGGACTCCAGAGATGCACGAAAACTTTTTGAAAGCCATTCAACCTTTCATTAACACAAACATAAACATTCTTAAAACTTCCTTCTGCATGGTGCCTGAGTCAATTGTACATTTACCCACCAAAGAAGGCACTTCCACCTACCAATGACAGTACCCCATTCCATTCAAACTACAACCTGTCATTGATGAAGCCGTTGCCACTTGGTTAGCTGATGGTACAATTGTACGCGCACCTGTCAATACTTCATGGAATAGTCTATTGACGCTGGCAGACAAAAAGGATGTTCATGGTAACAAAACTGGCAAAAGACCATGTCTCGATCCACATTATATCAACTGCCTTCTACCTGATGACAAATATTCTTTGCCTTTGATTCGTGACATCTTCTATTCGCTTAAAGGATCTACTGTATTTACCACACTCGATCTGAAAAGCGCATTCCACCGCTTCAAAATCTATGAGGATGACCAACATAAAACAGCCTTCACTCATAATGGTTTACAATATATGTTTCAAGGATGTCCCTTCAGTCTTAAACCTCTATCTGCCAAATTTCAGTGTGTTATGTCCCTTATCTTCCAAGACATGCCATATATGTAAATGTTTGTGGACGACGTTGTTATACACTCTGCTACCATGTCTGATCACCTCGTACATGTGCAGACTGTCATGCAAAAACTCACTGACATCAATCTTATCCTAAACCTACTTAAATGTCACTTCGTACAAAAATCTGTCTTTTTATTGGGATTCTCCATCTCTGCTGCTGGCATTTCTCTGGATAAAAGAAAACTTACCAATGTACAAGACTGGCCTTTGCCTACCACCGGAAAAGACATCCAAAGCTTTCTGGGTGTTATCAACTATTTCTGTGAGCATATACCTAAGGTGTCACATATTACTGCACCTCTAGACGCTCTACATAATGCCAATCTTCTAGGCGACCTCTGGACCCCTATGCACACCAAAAACTTTAACCTGCTTAAACAAATTCTTCTTACAAATCCACTGCTGCATTACCCAGACCTCTCAAAGCCTTTCTACGTTGCTACGGATGCCTCCAATCATGGAATTGGTGCTGTCCTTTACCAGATACTTGATAACAAGGTCTGCCACATTGCATTCATGGCACGTTCACTTACTAAATCAGAATACAACTACAGCACAACCAAACAGGAACTGCTCGCCATTGTCTTCGCCTTGCACAAATTTCACAAATACCTTTGGGGCAACCCCTTTATCCTGTATATGGATCATAAGGCCTTAACCTACATCTACACACAGAAAATAGCCAATCCCATGATGATTAACTGGCTCGACACCCTTCTTGATTACACGTTCACTGTCGTGCATTTACCCAGTCTTGATAACATTCTTCCAGATCATCTTTCACGCTTGTTTTCCCTAGAAAACACGCTGGAGGGGGGTAACATGGCATATAAACCATCTGACACTACTAACCCCAAAACTGATGCACCAGAATATGACTCCAAAGACCCAAATCAACGTGTTTTCAGAATTGCAAAAAACGTAAAACAAGATATGATGACACCTCCCAACGACGAATGCAAAGCATTATTAGAACAAGCACATCTGTTTGGTGGCCATGAAGGCGCCGAGCATATCATCTGACATCTGCACGCTGATGGTATTCATTGGAGTAACATGCTCCATGATGCTGTTGAGTATGTCAAATCATGTCACGATTGTCAAAAGTTCAATATTGCATGCAAAGGTTATCATCCTCTTCGTCCCATCTACGCCTACCTCCCTGGTGACCATTGGGCTGTAGACCTGGCTGGTCCATTCAAAACATCTGATTCTGGTAACCATTACCTATTAATCATGGTTGACGTATGCACTCGCTTCTGTATACTATGTGCTCTACCAAACAAACAATCAGATACTCTTGTTAAAATATTCGTTCAAGTCTTTTGCAACTTTGGACTACCGCATATCATTCAGTCTAACAATGGTATTGAGTTCAAAAATACTTTCATGCGTAAATTCACCAAAAGTACTAGTATTGACCATCGCCTTATCACACCCTATCACCCTTGTGCAAATGGTCTAGCCGAGCGTTGGGTACAGTCTGCCGTTCAAGTCATATATAAAAAAGTACAAGGTGCTGAAAAGGATTGGGACTATTATGTACCTAGTGTTCAGTTAGCACTGAATAACAGAGTCTCCAAACGCCTGAACACTCCACCCTTCTTGCTTATGTTCGCATGCAAACTGAATGACTTCAAGGACTACCACGATGACAAAATGACACCATCAAAACCGTTAACTTATGACGAGCTCATTCAACGAATTGAACACATGGCTGACATCATTTTCCCCACATTAAAAGAAAGAACAGAGCTGCATAATCAAACAGAAAAGAAAAAGTTTGACACCAAGCACGTTTTAATTGATATACCTGAAGGAAGTCACATAATGGTAAAAAATCCCATATGCTCTGGAAAACTCGCTCCTGCTTATGAAGAACCTTACACCGTTTTACGCCGTATACAAGAAGGCTCATATGTCCTCCAAGATGAAACCAGCACTCTCATGGCTCACGACTACACACCATCAGAACTCAAACTCATTTCTCAAGATGATATTGTACCCACTGATGAACTATATGAAGTTCAAGCCATTATTGGTCATAAAGGTACACCAGGAAAACATGAATATTTAGTATACTGAAAAGGTTATAGCAAAGATGATGATAGCTGGCTATAGGGCTTGTAACTGGGCCAGGATGACCCAGGACCCAGCCCATATATTACCAGACCGCCAGGCATCAGTCCAAGAAGTGGCCCAGATATGGTGGCCCAGTGGGTCATGGGTTGACATAATGGCCCAGCCCAGTTATGGCCCGCCCAATTAGGGCCTAACCAGTTTATGGCCCGCTTAACTACCTAATAAATGCAGCCCACCCGACTACCCAATTATCTACCCATTTGCCCATTTGCCCGTTTGCCCGTTTGCCCCATTTGCCTGTTTGCCCGTTTGCCCATTTATCTATATAGAGGCTGTTAGTAAACAAACATTTAAGCTAAATCAGTATAAGCGTACCTTGTGACTGTGAGAAAATTTTTACTTATATATGGCGTTTCACTCTGGTTTCTCTTACCATCATCCTTTATCTTCTCATTTTCCTCTGCAAGTATTGGTGAAGACACAGTAGTCTTTTCCTTTTTTCTTTTCTTTGCTTTCAGGTTACAGCAAAGATACAGTGGTCTTTCTCTTCTTTCTTTTCATTTTCTTTTTATATTCATTTTGGTTTTAGTTTTCTTTTTTTT
>MZZL01000042.1:16997-39739 GCA_002749535.1 Apophysomyces variabilis | reverse complement strand
GTTTCTCTTACCATCATCCTTTATCTTCTCGTTTTCCTCTGCAAGTATTGGTGAAGACACAGTAGTCTTTTCCTTTTTTCTTTTCTTTGCTTTCAGGTTACAGCAAAGATACAGTGGTCTTTCTCTTCTTTCTTTTCATTTTCTTTTTATATTCATTTTGGTTTTAGTTTTCTTTTTTTTTCTCTCTCTCTTTTCACTTTTCCTTGAACATAACTGCTAAGATGTCATTTGATGAAGTCAGTTCAACAAACGATGCAGCCTCATTAAAAAGACATGCAAGCACTCTAACTGATGACATGCACAACACTACTCTTTCTGAATCCTCTACGTCAACAAGCGCTGTAAAAAGACAAAGACAAACAACAAGCATTGTCTGGAAGTTTTTTAGAAAAGCCGAATGGACAAATGAAACCAAACGTGCCAAATGCATTTTATATGAGAGGTATACTTACGATTACTAGCATACTCTTGGGTTCTTACAAAAGCAATTAGTAAAAACAAAGATTTCTTTGTCAAGTGTCATGATGGCAGTACAAAACAATCACTACTACATTTACAAACAAAGCATTATAGTGAGTATAGTGTTGTGAAGGGAGAGCCTGTGAAAGGCCTTGACAAGTACTTTGGCAGGTAGGTTGGATTGCAGATAGGTTTAATAATAGACTTACCAGTTTTTATATTAGTTCACTACAAAGACCATTTGACCAAAATGACTTCTGTAAAAAGCTTGCTGAGTGGGTTGTTGCCAATGACCAGCCATTCTCTGAGGTTGAATCTGTACACTTCTGTAATCTTGTTCAAACGTTGCAACCTGCTGCTGCTATTGTCTCTGGGAAAACTATTTGTAACGACATTATTCAGAACTTTGAGGAAGGTCGGGTACTGTTGAAAAAGAGACTGAATGTAAGTTTATTTCTTTTAATGAGCCATAGTATCAAATTTCATCTAGGATCTGGATGCAAAAATATCAATCACGCTTGATGTCTGGACCTCACCAAACTATCATTCTTTTCTGGGAGTAACAGGTCACTTTGTCAACAAAACTGGGAACTTCAGGACGTCTTGCTGGATTTTATTCCAATGGTTGGCGCACATATGGGTGAAAATTTGGCGAAAGTATTCATGGACTCGATGCATGACTTGAATATTGCTACAAAGGTAAATTGATATTAAGTACAATATCGTTTCTAAAAACATTGTAGATCCTGGCTATCACTACTGACAATGCCACCAACAATGATATGATGATGATGGTCCTTGAAGAATAATGGGAAAAGCTCAGTATACAGTTCAATGCAGCAAATCAACATAACCATTGTATTGTGCATATTATAAACCTTGGCGTGCAAGATGCTCTGAAAACATTGAATGTACTACCAACAGCTGAAGATAAAGATGAACCTGCACTTTTCCTTAGACTTGGTGGTATCAGAGATACAGTTTAAAAGGTAAATTTCGTTTTTATTCAGCTTAAATTATAGTAACAAGTTCACATTATAGCTTCAGTCTTTGATTCGATCTATCCACATGTCAGTTAAACGTTATGAACAACTTCAAACCTATATCAACACCACGGAAAACTGTCCGCCTATCCAACCAACACTTGACTGCAGAACATGATGGAACTCTACCACAGATATGATTAACAATGCAATCAAATTGAGAATTCCATTGATGCTTTTAGTGGCTGCTGATAGAAAGGCGATGAGTATGTTTGAACTAAGTGATCATGAATGGGACCTGTTGTCTGAATTTTTAAACTTATTTTCTGTAAGTATATTATATGTCTTCATGGTTATTGCTTACTTATTTTGTTCTGTAAAAGATTTTTCGAACAACGACGTCGTTTTTGTCTGCATCAAAATATCCAACGATCAGTGCCATCATCCCTGCCTATAATCTCATGATGGATAAGCTGGACAGATATACATCATCTTCATACGAACTTGCTACTGCCGCTGAAACATGCTTTCAAAAACTAAGAAAATACTATTGCAAAACCGACCTTTCACCAATCTGTTCTGTCACTACAAGTAGGTTAAAACTATTTGACTTTTCCAATGACTTGTATGTTTACTCTGTATATTAGTTCTTGATCCACGATTGAAAACTGATTACTATCAAAAACATGAATGGGGTGATGAATGGATTGATTTCTGCAAAGAAAAATGCCAAGAAGTGTATGATGTTTACAAGCCTTTCATCTTGTATGACGATGAAGAACTGATGACAGCATCAAGTGAAGGCTTACATGAGGCAAATACTAGTACCAATGCTGATCTTGATGAGTTTTTTGAACATATATACGGCGACGTCAACAGCACAGCACTAAAGAAGAAAAGTAAAGCAACTGAACTTGATGACTACTTGGAAAAAGGCAAAGAAAGAACAAGCGATCCATTGTTGTGATGGCATGACAGACAAGCAGTATATCCAGTACTCTCTTGGATTGCTCGTGACTTTTTGGCAATTTCAGGTATCATTGATATCAATAGTTACCAAAATTATATTGACTTTAGAATAGGCTCCAGTGTATCAATTGAACGTGTCTTTTCTAGCAGAAGGAATCTCATCTTACAAAGCTGAACGTCACTGAATGTTGAGACCATTCGAGCATGCATGCTAGAGAAACACTGAATTCACACTCAATTGCACTAATTGCTTTACACTTTAATCTGGTCACTGTGTTTTTTATCATTGCTTTCTTTTTAATTCTTACTGTCAGTTTCTTTATTTCGTTTTATTGCTTAGCTTTTTGCAACCAATTTTTTTTATTCACTAAAGGCTCTTTATATACTTAACTATACTTGTTACAAATAAATGCAATTGCATTTCACATCACTTAACTTGCGTTTGTTATGACGTTGCAATGACATGCATTACGAATCAGTTATTTAATATTGGGATCAATGTTTGAAATCAATTGAGCAATAAGTTTTGTTGGGAATCAGGTCAAGCATCGCTTTAGTTGACTGGGCTTTGGGCCAAGGTTGGGCCCAACTATAATGGCCCAGTGGGTCATGGGTCTATACTTTGACCCAGCCCAGTGGGCCATGGGCCAATATACTAACCTGGCCCACTTAGACCTGCCCACTTAAGGCCCATCTCAATTAAGGCCCACCCATTTCAAGCTCTAGCTGGCTAACACCTGACAAATTCACTGACCTAGCATTCATTGATCAATACTGGACACGACTAGAAAAAAAACAGAAAATACCTATGAAGTCAACACAGCAAATGAGTCTCACAGCAAAGCTAACATCAACACTAGGTCTAAGCGTAAGAATACTAGTATAGCTGATAATGCTACTGCTTCAGTGAATTCAAAACCACTTTCACACACTCAACCTGCAACACCTCATCCTCACAACAAACGTTTATGAAAGAACTAAGTTGTTTACACCGGTTTTCAACCTGGAGGGGGGTAATGTCATATTTGACATAACATAAGTATTATACATACTTCTTCCACTAAGTCTAAACGATCTTTATATGAGTTTATCATACCATCAGCACTATATCCACAGATAAGAACCTGCATCAGCCAGACATCTACTTAAGGATTGTTATAATCTGAAATACTAGGACACTCTGCTATAATCTTAAGGTACCCCGGCATATCCTATCTCATGATTGTGCGACAAGACAATTATGATGACGACGATCTTAGCAATAGACACAGTGATTAATAAGCGTCCCTGATTTATACATTAGATGACCGCTATTCAGACTCAGCTATATGATAGCTTCTCTGACAAAAGATGAATAATCATTCATTGTCATCAATCTACCATGAACAGTCAGTGCTTACGCATCTTCTGATTACTAAGACATTTAACTAAGCATGCAAAGGGTATAAATACTGCTGGTAGACAATTGTAATCAAGATATCTATTGACTTTTGAATAAACCTCCGCCAAGAGTCTCAAAGTATTTACTGCTGTTTTCTCTTACTAATTCTTTACCTGGTACAAGCTCTCAAACTTAAAGAAGAGCCAACACCCCTGCAACAACAGCAACTAAAGAGACAAAACAATCATTTCAGAGGGCAAGGCCCAAAGAAATTTTTTAAACATGGATGGAATTCTGGTAAGCCCATAAATCAGGCAAAGCTGTGCAATTTCAGCTATGGAGAAATCTACACGTTCGGACATAATTGTAATGGTAAAAAACAGGGAAGAAACTCCTCTAACAGCAACAGCAATCTCATGTCCCATGCTGCCTGTCACACACTCAACAGAGTGGATGAACTCATTCTCTCAGAGGACGAGGAAATTTATCAGATGGAGTGTAAGTTAAAAGAATTTATGTCCATTGATGGTGAAATTCTAATACTCATCACTATACAGAACTGCCAAACCTTTGCACTGGTAGATAGTGGTGTCAATTTTTCTGCCGTCAGTCCTTCTCTGTGTTGCCAACAAGGCTGGCACATCAATAAAATAAAAGATGAGGGTGACATTCAGTTAGCCCATACAGGACAAACCATAAAAAGATGGGGTACAATGGGACAATTACACATTAAGTACAATGGGAAAACCCTTACACATTTATTTGAAGTGATGAGCATGGCATTTGATCATAAGGTCAGCATTGGCACAGACCTTATGTCAAAACTTGAAATTGGGTATACTAGTTTAGCACCAGCATGGGAAACCCCTTCCAAAGGTAAATAGGCACTATGGTCACAGACCTCACTAAAAGTAGTGAAAACGCACTAAAAGTAGTGAAAACGCACTAAAAGTAGTAAATCTGTACTAAAAGTAGTAAAATCACTAAAAGTAGTGAATTTCTCACTAAAAGTAGTGAAGTGCGTACTAAAAGTAGTGAGTCTACTCTAAAAGTAGTGAAAGCTACACTGAAAGTAGTAAATCCACTCTAAAAGTAGTGAACGTGCTAAAGTAGCTAATATGCTCTAAAAATAGTGATTAATTCGTTAGCGTGGCAAAAGTTCACTAATGGTAGCTATTGTATTTTTTTTTAGTAATATCTGATATTCTGCTTTAGAAACTGATCGCTTCAAGTAAAAGTTACTTCTGGTGATGCTAATGTGTCTACACTTCTAGTATTTGTGAATGTCTACTTGTTAAGTGGGATTTACTATGAATCTGAAAGGTTTCAGTATAATATATTTGTAAGTTAGACAGTGTTCTGAAGGTGATTATGGTCAATAGCAAATACGTTCTTAACAGGACTGAATTTATTAAAACGGATGGGATGAAATCACTATAACTATATGGTCCTTTGATACTATGACGCTTGGTGTGATGGGATGTGATTGGGGCATTACATAGTTAATTGAAACAACTTTATAAGGCAGAAGTATGACAAGGATGAGGCAAGGTTTACTAAAATAATTTATAAGTCAAACAAAAAATAACAACAAGGGAATAGAGAAAAAGGAAGAAAAGAAAAAAGAGGAAAGAAAAGACTACGTAAGCAATACCAGAAAGAAGTTGGCAGTGGGGGAAAAAAAAAAGGTCGTGACTACCTAAGGGAGCTAGGGTTGCCGAACTTGAACCTTCTGTTGGTTTTTCCATACGGCCAAACAATATGAAACTGTGTAGTGGAAGTCACCTTTGGAATCAATCCAGCAGCTTCGTTTAACCCCCCAACGTCAACAACCTTCAGCATCCTGGAATCAGACGGGTTCTTGATGAGGACTGGAAACTGATCGCGTTCCTGCTGAAAATTTCGGTAGAAACGCACAACAGCCAGAATCTGCTTGTCAGTGTCGTGTTGATGGTAAATAAAAAATTGTGTTTTACCAACAAACACTTCACGATGTTCTCGTCCAGACTGACTAAATGAAGATTGAAAACGTGTAAGGCATTGTATGATAAAACGACCGGGCATCTTACCTCATCTTGGTGAACTCATATATAGCAAGCGAGTTACATCTGTTTGATCCATGTTGGCGGTCATGGAGTTTACTGGCATAAACGCAGCTATCTTTCCATACGCGACCGGCCAACAGGAAGTGTGGATGTAGTTGCGGAATAACATCGTCTACCGGCATACTTGCTTCAAACTTGCGGTGACTCATCCAGAAACTGGCTAATGCGTTTCGCAGCATATCTCCTGTGATGCCCTCTATTCCGAGAAATGAATGCAGGTCGATTTCTTTATGGTAAGGTCTCCATATCTGTGGTTCAGTGGATTCTGATGTTGGGGACAGATAGGATAACTCATCATATGGTACTGACTGTTGCAATTGTGGATGCACACGTTCTACAAAACGGAAAGCTGCCAGCTTCTCAATAAGATTGCTTGCGTTTTGTCCTGGGGCGGCCATTGATTGGATCATCTTTTTGTACAGACCGTTGGTACGTTCCATACAGCGTGCGGAAAAGGAACGTAGAGGGCCAAGATTGCGCAATGTACTGGCAATGTGCGAAAGGTAATGTTGCGTGATGGTAAATACCGGTGGTCTAAGTGTTCCTTTGCCATTGTTGTAGTGCGCCAACAGGAAAGACTGCCATTCACGAATGTTTCTAAACGACGAAAAGAAGGTATTAGATACAGTATATATTTCTATATAATAACATACCGTTCAACAGTGCTCAGATCTGCTGCACTGATTTCCCACTGCAAACTTATTTGACAAGCAAGGATCAATTTCAGAACTGCAAAACGGGTCTCATCTTGCTCCAGGCTGTCGACTATGATGGTAGGAACAACGTACAAAAGGAAGTCTAGCCAGTCGACTGCCCGGTAATGGCCTGAATCAGTTGCTGTATTGTTCCATTTACCCTGAAATGCAGTAGGCATATACTGGCGAGAGCTCTGTACTGCATCTCCAATCATACGCAAAGTGATACCTGTCTTTAGCTTGAAAGGATATTGTTCTGTGATCGTGTTGTCACCAAACTTTTGTTTATCGTTGAGCAACAAGTTCCACAGAAGTCTTGCCAATCCATGCCTGAGCAGATGCATCTCATCGAGCCCAAAGAACAAAGATCCTGTGAACGATCGTAGGTGTGCAAATGGAACTGGCGCCCTGATACCTCTATCCTGTTGATATTGCAAAGGTGATATGACAGCTTGTCAGCATCTTATGCCTGATCTGTGAAGTAAACGCAACATACCTCGTCACCTTGTTTGTACTGCTCCACCGATCGCATGGTAAAAGTTTGCTGTTGGTTTGGAATGAAGTACATGCCAGTTGTCTTTTTTCCCTCAATCAAACATTGTCAACAGCCATACGTATGTGAAAAGGTGGCATGATTGCAAAGACTGGCGGCAGCAGGAATGTCACCAGTGGCTAGTAGCAGGTGTACTCTTGCCCTGAATCGCGTACCATCCAGCAACTTGACAACCATACCATCATTTTCCAATTGACGCAGCTCACGAAGCGTAGGCTCAAGGAACGTCCACAGGTCCCTTGGGTTTCTTGGACCAGGAGTGATACCAATTTGGAGCATATTGTGATTCTCATATCTGTGCATGGTAAGGATCTTAAAGTTAGCGTAATTACTTAATTCAAATCTGATACTTACCGAATAGAGGAATCAAAGTTGAGAACAACAAGATGCAACATTGTCAAAGAAGTTTTGCTCGTGTTAAATGGTTGGAAGCCATCGACGTACAACGTCAGGGCGATGTCGTGCATTCCTCTGAACAGGTCCTTATCGTGGCATAGCGATTGGTATACTGTCCCGTCAAAGATGTCCCTGTACATCCCTTCCTCGTTCTGGAAATTATGGCGGTAGGACAGGAGCTTGCGCGTCTCCTCATTACCAAGCATGCGAGCCAGCTGTCCAGCAATTGGAAGGATCTTCATTGTCTGCGCTGGCTGCAAAATGGGTTCGCCATTTGCCTGGCGCTTGTTAGATTCCTTGTATCAGCTTTCTTTGCATTCGTTGCAGACAGTCTTAGGTTCGTCTTTCATGTACAAGATACAACCGTTACGACATACGTCATATACTTCCGGCTGTACATCATATTCCTCTTTTACCAGCTTGTCAGACAAGTGGTAACTGAGCAGAGGGCAGTGTCGCTGATTCCGATCTACATGTTGGTAAGAAACGTGAAATGCACAATGAAATGACACTAACCGTTTTGCATGATTTCAAGGAATTCGTTGAAGATCTTCACCATGTTGTCATAAGCCTTATGAGAGATGTTGGAGCTGACTGCGGCCATGTAAAGTTTGACGCTCATGCATTCCGTGTACGTCCAAGAAGTATGTTTCTTGTACTCAAATGTATGGGCACTGTCGTTCGTTTCATCAGAACAAAGATCCATAGGATCAGAGTCGACTATTTTGCATATCAGTAAGTGCAGAACATGCTTTCATTGCTTACGGTTCTGGCTTTCCATAGCTTCTCCAACTACTTCATCACCGTCTGACGGAAAGTCAAAAAGCGTATCAAGTAGGTCATATTCTTCTGGTTCTTCATTAACGCTGTCTGGCAAGTCGATCAAGTCCAGGATATCGATCTCTCGATCGTTCTCAACAGCAGGGACTTCAACATCTTCGGTATGTTCCTCGGTTTCCTAACCATAATATATTAATGACTATTCCGATCACTATTTTAACAATCGTTATACCGTAGCCTCTTCGTTAAGCTCCAACAAACGAATGTCTCGCTTTTCATGCTGTATAAAGCAAGCTCTTCTATGGCGGTTATAACGCTTGAGTCCAGTAAAGGTAACATGGCAGATATGGCAGGTAATAATAGTTGGAAGGGTCATGGTAAGTTGATAGAAAAAGATTGAATATGGATATCCTTTTTTTTTCACTTTATATATCTTATTCACTCTGTCGATAGCTTGTTGACTGGTTTCTCTGTCAACCAATCTTGTCATGGTATCGTAATATCTTGGTCGTCATTATTGTGAGTAATCATACGAAGGTTTGCAGGTATTGGTTCATGCAGATATAGCGCGTATGTAATTTGAAGAGCTTCACTGACAGTACAATTGTACATCAATTGACACACTTGTATACGCAGTGTGATTGGCTCCCCTTGTTGTCAGAATTCATACGCGACATGGAAGCTAACGTGTAATGCATATTAAAAGAGCGATTGTAAAGGTGAGTTCATGATTGGTGCTGGTAAGTATGATTCACGTTGAGCATGATGGATTGATTTCCACATGGAATGATTGAAATCGCATATATTCCTGAATAATAAAGGTAAGACAAGTGAACGTGTTAATGGTAACATGCATATTCTTACAAAGTCGTTGTAGTTTTCTTTTTTAAAAACTTTTTATTGACAAAAATTCACAATATCAACACCGCTTGAATTTTTCGTTTTGGCTAAGTGAACAGTAACCTCAGCGCTGCTATTTATGGCAACTGTCCAATCATTATGCAATATTTTCCTTGAGTAACAGTTGATCGGTCCCTGTACACACCAATTACACCTATCATATATAGTCTGCAAGAAGACTATGGTGATTCTACACGACCATTCTATTATAAATCAGGAAGATGTTCATTATGACTCATGGAACAGATTATCAACATCACGTCGTATGAAGACGCGCTTTTTTTTAGCGACTAATATAAATACTAGTAAGATTTGAAAGGTACGTATTTATTATCTCTTTTAACATCACTTTATTTTTTTATTGAAAATGTCATCAACTACCAACAACAACCAAAGGCGAGAAAATGCAAACGCAGAATTGCGTAGAATCTTGAGCGAGGTCATAGATGAGAAGCTTCCTGGTTTGGTTGAGGCATCAGTGCGCAAGGTTATGTTGGAACAGCAGGTGGAGTCTTTGTCTATGTTCGGTAGCCAGCAGTTTGGCAGCCAACAGTTCAGCATCTTGGGTGATATAAGTGTTCCAAACAATGCTCCTATGGCAATTGTTCGTGGTGAAACTCCCCCTTCCCGCTGGGTTCCCAAAGATATTTGGAATCAACCTATTCTGTTACAGTCTCACTTGCCTGTTGACTTGGATACGTCCACTCTGCACTGGTTAGAAGCGAGGGATCACAAAAGACAGCAGGGAAAAAGCTCCATCCTTCGAAGCTTACGGTTTCTTATCTGCAATGAGCACCCTCGGTCGCCAGTGTCATTCTTGCAATCCCAGTACCTGCATCTGGGACAGAAGGCGCAAATGGTGTTACAGCAACTAGAAGTGGCGTGTGGTTTCTCAGCGACTACACACAGCTGGAGCAAGGTGCCAGGTGAAAAGTGCAAAGCCGCTTATATTACTATGGAGGCAATGGCGCTAGAGATGGGTGTCCCTTTGGACCTTTGCGAGAACTACTGGGGGGCAGATTGTCTGATTAAGCGCAAATGGCAGAATGCTTATAATCAACGTAACAGGTAAGTAAATGTGATGTCTTGATTGCATGCTTATTGATAAACATATGTTAGACTTTCTGCTCAAAGCAATGACCAACAGTAAAAGAGTCACTTGCTTATATTTCAGAACTATAAGGTTACAGGCGGCCACAGTTTAAAATAGGTTGCGTCAGATATAAGAACTATTTAACCAATAAAAATCTGTGTCAAGATCGACTCAAAAAACCAAGTAAAAAGTTCCCACCATCGTTTTTTTTTCTTCTTTTGTTCTTCTTTTCGTCTCTCCTAATACCGGTTAAAGTTTTTTTTTGGGGTGCAAGTCATTACTTTCCTTCATTCTACTCTAACATTGTTTGTATAGGTACTATTGTCTAACGAAGTACATGCTAACCTCTCTATACTACAGGCAATTAGTGTTGGCGCTAATGGGCATTCTATGTAGTGCTTTTTGTCAGTCAATAGGTAATTTGTTTATTTCTTACAACGTCTTCTTACACCTCCTATAGTACACTCAACTATCACTATTACTTTTGCGCCTCATTCCAAACAAAACACTGTACAGCTTCAGCACTCAAAATCAGTTTCACCAAGGTAATTGAGTTGCTTACTTCTTATTGCTGTGCTTATAATTGAAAGTTTAACACTCTCTTTTTTTAGTATACTAGTATAAAGCTTTGCACAGTAAACGGCATTGTCACTGCTTTATCGCTATTGTACAGATGACTTGGAATCTGTTCTCACTTTCATTACGGCTATAAGGTAAAGGATCCTTTTCATATGGTTTATAGTTACTCATCTTTTTGTATTTCATAAGATCCTTGTATTGCAGCTATCTATGAGGCTTACTTTGAAAATCTTTTTGGCTGACAACGTTAACTCTATTTATTAATCGTTGTTCTCATTATAAGGTTATTATCCTTGTTAAAATGCGTTTGCACATATTTTTCTTTTCTGGTTATGGTAAGTAAATGTAAACAAAAATATAGGACTAGTTTTTTTAGTGTAATTACATGGGTTCTTTTATCCAATAAAACGTACTTTACCATCACTACTTTATTACTACTTTACTACTACTATGAATTATAGTAATCACTACTTTTTAACTACTTGATCGCTGTCTGCAAATTTAGTAGTTACTACTTTTTTACTACTTTATAACTAACAGGGCATCTTTAGTATTTACTAAAAGTAGTAAATGTTACTACTTTTAGTTGACCCTGTGGTCATAGTGAAGAAGACCCTTTCAAAGATATTCCTGCACCAAACAATGCACCTGAGGGTACAGCACAGGAACATAAACAGTTTATGAATGCAATTTAAGGTAGCATCGTCAAAAACAAAGCAATCTTAAAAACCTCGTTTTGTATAGTGCCAGAATCAGTCATTTATTTACCTATGAAAGAAGATGTTGTCTGCTATCGCTGGCAATATAGCATTCTGATACAACTTCGTCCATTGGTCTAAGAGACTGTGGAAAAGTGGCTGGAAGAGGGTACTATTGTTCTTGTTCCGCCAAACGTGGACAATAAATGGAACAGCCCCATTACACTGGCACCCAAAAAGAATATCATGGGAAATTATACTAGCAAAAGACCGTGCTTGGACCCTCATCATATCAATCATTATTTACTTGAAGATAAGTATCCTTTGCCTTTGATTGAAGATATCTTTGAGAAACTGCATGATGCAACTGTGTTCAGCATGCTGGACTTGAAGAACGCTTTTCACAGGTTCAAGATCCATGAACTGGACCAGCACAAAACTGCCTTCACCTCTATGGACACTATGCAATACATGTTTAGAGAATGCCCATTTGGCTTAAAGCTGATCTCTTCTAAGTTCCAACGTAGCATGGCAATTATATTCAAAGAGATGCCCTTCATTACCACTTTTGTGGACGATATTGTGGTATACTCTAAAAATCTGACAGAATATACACAATATGTAATTGCTGTCATTGACAAATTGACTTCAGTCAATTTGATCCTTAACCTAGACAAGTGTCACTTTACTCAAAGATGTATTTATCTTTTGGGTTTCTGTATCTCAGACAAAGGCCCACTGCACTCAAAAATGAGTTTTAGTAATTTTCTAGTATCCTAAAATGTCACTAGAATTTTTTGTCTAAGGTTTAAGATAGCTGCATTTAAGGAACCTTTTATTAATTAGGGTAATTAATACTTGATCTACTTTTATTCCTTTAATGTGAGCTTGCTTTTAACAATGAGCTATTATACAAACTACAATATAGCTTGTAAATGTTCTGTTTGCTCTACTGCAAATGAGCATGGCTTCGTGATGCAGACCATGCAGACTGTAAGACGGCATGAAGAAAATGACTGCTTGTGATCTTTCAAACATGGTAATAGTGACACGTTTTAAATTAGCTATACTCATTGTTAAATTGCAATTAGCTACTTCCTCACAAATGTGAGGCATTTTAGTACTGCCCCAGGAGATTGACATGGAAGTTGACTGTAAGATATGGTTTCCAAAATAATATTTTATTGACTGTGGATGCCTTAGTTTATTATAATGCAGAGGAAACAATAACTGAATCTGCTAAAAACTAACTTTGCACCAAGTTGGGCTATGAAGCTGCGAAGCAGCCTTTGTAATAAAGCTAAGTTATAATTTATGACACTGCTATTGTATTTACCAAAATTTCAGGATCCTGAGGCCCAGCTATTCTCCTGCTAACAGCTTAACTACCGGCACTAGTGCTCTGAGAAGCTGAGCTATGATCGTGTTGCACCTCATCAAGCAATGTGATCTGACTATTGGTTTTCAACCAACATGTCATGCAATCGTTTGACATTCAGTTGCTATTGCTGGCTAAGCTCTCTCAGCTCATGTTCTACGTTGATCAGCTGGCGGCTGAGTGCGGCCAAGGTCAACTGTTCACCAGTTATAGGGACAGGCGACGACAGTTGGGCTCCTGTTTTCACTTCTCTGGCAGCACAGCATTCAGTAAAACGTTGGTTACAGGATTGAGACATTTACTAGAATTGAATATGATTGAATGTGCGCACTTTACAATGAAGTTTTTATCTTCTCATTTCAATAGTATGTCAGGGGTACATTGCCCTTACATACTTCACTAATAAAAGTACAAATAATAAAGTTAGGGAAGCTTTTCTTTCTTTTCACTTTCTCTTCGATTTTTGCTTTCTTTTCCTTTACAATCTATGCAGCACGTTATAGATATTGTTGTAAGGTAGTTTCAATATTGTGAAGGGCTCATTGATAATGGCGCACTTAGACATGCTGAATTCCTTTATGCATTAGTAAATGAGGGTATATACTTCAGCTTATTCTTAGTAACGCGTTGAAGTTACATTTCACTTTAGGTTTTTCTCCCTCTTAACTTCTCTACAGTTTAGGTCAACCATGGCATAGTCATTGTTCGTTCTCTGAACAAAGCATCTATTAAATGTGCTATTCGATTTTATTGAACAGGCAATGTAGCACTCCTTGAAAATTTTTGTAGGTATTAATTATACGATTAGTTAAATTAATGCTGCTAATTTATATATCTCATTTCCATTGCGGTCGTGCTTTTGTAGTATATATAATCATTCATTGTAAAACAGCTTTAATGATACAGCTTTTAAACGACGTTTAAATTTTGGTAAGCCTAATTATTTGCTTTTTATATATAGCTACAACATAAAGATGAGTCAGCTTTCATTTGTATTGTTAAAGGATCGATAGAAAGATAAGCAAATGCAGGAGTAGTTTCTATTGGAATATGCACTAAAATAAAAGATTTGTGAGAGACAGCTAATGATATAATGTATGATTAGATTAAAGATATGAATAAAGTTCATATTTTAGTGACATTTTGCTGTCTTTTTTATTGATTTTTTTGACCGGCAGAAAAGTACCTAAAACATATGTTTTAGTAATATTCTAGTGTCTTTTTAGTGGGACTTTTGACTGGTAAAAAAGTACCTAAAATAAATGTTTTAGTGATGTTCTAGTGATGTTCTAGTATCTTTTTAGGAGACTTTTGACCGGTACAAAAGTACCTAAAATAAATGTTTTAGTAACATTCTAGTGTTTTTTTAGTGTCTTTTTAAGCAGATGAAAAAGTTACTAAAACAAATGTTCTAGTATACTAGAATATGCCTTTTAGGATCCTAAAACAAAAGTTTTAGTATTCTTAAAATGTTACTAAAATGTACCTAAAACATCAAATTTTAGTAGCATTTTAGTAACATTATAGTTTACTAAAACAGAGTGTTCTATCCAGTGGCCGATTTTTGAATAAACGAAAAGTTACCAATGTGCAAGAATGGCCAACACCTAAATCAGATAAAGACATTCAACGTTCCTTGGGTGTTATCAATTACTTCTGAGAACACATTCCCAACATATCTATGCTCACCGCGCCTCTTGACTGACTGCACAACATGGATACACTTCATCACATCTGGGATGCAAAGCATCAACAGGCTTTTGAGGTACTTAAGAGTATCTTCACCAGAACGCTGATACTGCAGCATCCAGATTTAATGCAACCTTTTTGCATGACAACTGATGCCTCTGATGTGAGCATTGGCGCTGTCCTATTTTAGATCATAAAGGGGGAAACAAGGCACATCACCTTTATGGCACACTCTTTATCCAAATCAGAACATAACTATTCTGTCACTAAGAGGGAACTACTAGCTGTGGTGTTTGCCCTACAGAAATTTCACAAATACCTCTGAAGTGCAAAATTCAGATTATATACCAACCATAAGGCCCTAGTTTACCTCCATACACAAAAATTGCCAAATGTTATGATGATCAAATGGCTTGATACTATCCTTGACTATATGTTTAAGGTGGTTCATCTCCTTAGAATCTCCAACATCTTATTAGACACTCTCTCACGCCTTTTCTCTGCAGAAAAGAGGCTGATAGGGGGTAATGAACATGAACCAATGAACACAAAGCAGACCATAAGGGCGCTAATCACTAGTAGAGCAGCACATCTGCAGCATTTGCAAGACAGTATGATGGAACTACCCTTGACTGAAGAATGCAAACAAATCTTAGAAAAAGCCTATTTATTTGGTCACTTTGGCGCAGAAGCTATGATCAAGGCCATCTATAGCAATGGAATCTGTCGTATTTCGACATACACACAGACCAATAAACGTCTTCACATTACCCAAAGCAGTAATTAAAAGAAGAATAAAGCGGAGATCGTAAAAAAGACTTCTTCTTGAACCTGAAGTCGATCTGACACAATAACAGTCTGAAACCTGTTGAATAAAGACACAGTCCAGACTCAGGAACTCAGAGATAACCTCTTTACCATGACTAAACGAAAATCTACCATTGGCTATCCCAATGAAAAACTTTTCTTCGTCATGAATATGTTTACTGATTGGTTTATTATCTGTGTCAAAGAAACTACGATCTAATAACCGCTCACAGTATAAATAAGACTTGGAATCTAATCTTAATAAAAAACTCTTTTCTCGAGTCTCAAGGATTTATTCTTGTTATCCATTTTTTATCTTAAATTTCCCTCAGATTTCACAGAATCCATTGGCCAAAGCTAAAAGATGATGCAGTGGAAATTGTCATGGTATGCAAAGAATGCCAAAAGTTCAACATTGCCAAATATGGATATCATCCATTAAGACCTGTCAGAGCATACTTACCAGGCGATCATTGGGCAATTGATTTGGCAAGACTGTTTGAAGTAACAGAAAGAAAGAACGTCTACCTGCTGATCCTAATTGACATCTGCACAAGATTCTGTGTATTACGCCCAATACCCAACAAAGAGGCAGAAATGATCGTAAATGTATTAGTTCTTATATTCTGCGACTTCAAATTACCCCGTGTGTTGCAATCAGACAATGGCAGTGAATTCACAAACAACCTGATGAAAAGGTTTAAAGATGCAGCTAGTTTTGACCACAGATTAGTAACGCCATATAACCCAAGAGAAAACGGTACAGCTGAAAGATGGGTATGAACATCTGTCAACGCTATCAGGAAAAGAGTGGAAGGTGCAAAGAAAGACTGGGACATATTTGTACCTAGCATACAGCTTACGATGAACTTCAAGCATTCTAAACAACTGAACACTCTACCTTTCAACTTGATGTTTGCTCAAAGACCAAACGAATTTGGTGATTTTACAGATGAGGTAAATATAAAACCATTATCTATTAAGGATATGGAACAAAGGCTGCAAGAAATGAATGAAGTGGTGTTTCTAGCAATAAAAGAATGTACCATAAAAGTGACAAATGAGCAAAAAGAAAAGTTTGACAAAAAGTACAAACAGGTGTTATTTCCAGACAATAGTCACATTATAGTAAAAGTACAAATAAGGGAAAAACTAAACCCAAGATACAAAGGACCATATACAGTGTTAAGACAGACACAAGGTAGTTTATACATATTGAAAGATGAATGTGGCGATCTAATGCCTAAGGCATACCCTCTATCAGTACTCAAACTTATATTCCAGGAAGAGCCAGTACCTAAGGATGAAATTTTTGAAGTGGAAGCTATCATAGCCTACAAAGAAATGGCCAAAGGCCAATACTTATACAAAGTAAGATGGAGAGGCTGTTGTATAGCTAGTATGTCATTATACACCTTAATAGTGGAACTATAATACAGTTTCCCAATTTGGTATATGGATCATCATATTTTACATGCAATGTAGCTCTCTCCTTTATGCAGTATAAAGACGATCAGACCATCTTACTACATGCATCATGTATCAAACTAAGTGTATAGTTTAATCTATGCAAGATGGTTCTTTCCCTCTTTCTTTATATCTCTCTATCCTCATAGATCTACACTGCATCTATAGAGACAACACATAGAACAACACATTACATAACATATACACTTACATTTAGAGACAACATATAAATAGTCATGAAAACATAATAATAATAAAAAACAATCTCAACTTAGTCTCAAAGGATTCTATTGTCTGATTTTCTTTTATCTCATTTGTCTCTAACATATACCACAGAGGCTATAAGCCAGAAGATGATATTTGGGAACCAGCAACAAATTTTCAGAATCCTAGACTGGTTACCCAATATTGAGATAAAATCAAACAAAAGCCAGACACACCTGTAAACAATAAACATAATTTCAAATGGAAAAGTAAATCACAACAAAGAGCTCAAAACAAACATTCACAAAATTGAAATCCAATAACCCTATACACTGCGATAGAGTAGACGTTTTACCCACATTTTACCCCTGGGTAATATATAAGGTTTTACCCACTTTCCCATGGAGGGAGCAATCTTCAGTGTTATTTAGTCTCTCCCTCCCCCCAAAAGTTGTAACCGCAGCAAATGTACATAATAATAGGTAACCACAGCAAATACATATGACAATAAGTAACTGCAGCTAGCATATATAATAATAAGTTACTGCAGCAAACGTATATAATAATAAGTTATCACAGCAATAAACTGCCATTTGCACTTTTTTATCTTTTCTTTCCATTGCTCATGCCTTCTAACCGATTAGTTGAATGCCAATGCTCTAATTGCAGGCAATGCAATCGCGATAGAGATTACTGTCTTATAATGCAAAGATTAAGAAATGAATATGAACGAAGAGATCTCATTGCAGCTACTCTTACTGGTATAGAGAAAAAAGTTACTAAACTATGTCTTTGGAATTTAACCTTTTTCTTATCAGCTAACAACGAAGTGAGCATTATAAACAATTTACTTACTCAGGACAATATGGACATAGATAATGGTATGTTTATGATGACTGACACTTTACGTTATCAGTTCATTAATAAATGAATAATAACATACAATTCTTAGAGTTTGAATTGCCTGACAATGACAATGAGGCTGATGTCAATATCGAAGATCTTGATTCCTATAATGAAAGTGAAGAAGTAGATATTATACAGGAACTTGAGTTTGGAACCGTTGATGAACTTGAGTATATGGATGAAGAAGAGCTTGCAGAAAGTGAAACTGAAATTGAAGCAGGAGTGGTTTCAATAGGTAGCATTTCCCTTATCATGTTGAAATAGAATACTCACCATTTTATTTGATTAGTGAACTTTGTTGAACCATTCAGCTTTATCGCACTTTTTACAGTATATTTTCAGTTGTTCTTCGTTGTTGGAAGAGGCATGGCTATTTTCATTCGGTTTCTCAATGAGCTTCTTTATGCCTTTGGTCATAACTTTCAATTTTCATCCACTATTGAAAGTTTCCATCAGCAGACTGGATTCAACTTATTTACTAGCCACTTACAAAAGTATGTGATGTGCCCAAAGTGTCATACACTGTACCTCCCTCAAGATGCACCTGATAAGTGTGCCTTCATCCACTTCACTAATTATCTACAAGAAAGAGAGCATAGCAAGACTTGTAATCAACCACTCTTTAAATCTGCATCAAATGGTAGCCTACTGAAATTATCACCTTGCAAGAAATTCCTTTACAACTCTATCATAGACAACTTGCGCATGTTGTTCCAAAGACCAGATTTTAAAAGGAAAATTGAAAAATGGCGAAATCATAGAACACTTGAAAACACTTTGTCAGATATTTACAATAGCATAATTTGGCGATCTATACTTGACAAACATAACGAACCATTTGTTGATCGTCAAAGGTCTTTGCTTCTTTCCATGAACGTTGACTGGTTTAAACCATTTCAAGGCTTGCAATATTCTTGTGGAGCTATATACATTGTGATAAATAACTTACCTCGCAGTGAGTGCTTTAAGCCTCACAATATCATACTAGTCAATGTTATCCCAAGGCCAACTGAGCTGAGTATATATGAAATGAACAACTATTTGAAGCTTTTAGTCAAAGAGCTGAATGCGTTGTACCTCAGCATGAGAATGTCCACTTACCATTACCAAGAACCTATCACTGTGTATGCTGCATTGTATATGAGCGCATGTGACATTCCAGCGGCAAGAAAAATAAATAGTTTTACCTTGCATGCAAGCACTTGTGGATGTCACAAGTGCGATTGACAATTCAATGTGATTCTGGGAACGTCATCTATAGATTACTCAGGGTTTGACATGGAAAGTTGGATACCACGAACAAGAGAGGATAATATTCGACATGCTGAAAGTTGGCTTCATGCATCTACAGAACAGGAACAGAAGAGGTTAGAAAAAGCTACAGAAATATGGTGGACTGCACTGCATAAGCTTCCTTACTTTGATGCTGTAAGATTTACCATTGTGGATCCAATGCACAACTTATTTCTAGATACTGCCAAATGAATGACGGAAGTATGGACAAATAAAGGCTTTTTTCCAGAAAGACAGCTTACAGCTATGCAAAAGCTTGCCAATGGTATTCTTTCTCTGCCACAGTTTCTGAACCTCATGCAAAAAATGTTGAAAAACTTCCCTAGTGTGAAAGTGGATGAATGGAAGTCATGGTGCTTAGTTTATTTGCCTTACATATTATCTAAAGTGCTTCCTGCTGAACATCTCTCAAACTGGATACATTTTGTTAATGCATGCCGCCTGCTCATTAAACCATCCATTACAATTAATGAGGTTAATAGCGCCCACTAATGTCTACTTCGCTTTTGTCAAGGCAATGAACGGTTATATGGAAATGCGCAAATTACTCCAAACTAACATCTGCACATACATTTGCGAGAAAGCATTCTTGACTTTGGTCCTATCTATGCTTTCTAGGTTTTCAGTTTTGAACGTTATAACGGCCTTCTGGCAGATCTGGACACAAACCATAAAAATTCTTTTGAAAGTACTTTTCTTAAGAGATTCCTTGAGCAAACTCATGCCATGAATTTTCTTCAACAGGTTTCAACGCAAATTGGCAACAATCAGAACCAGCTTAACCTTTTAAAAGACTTGATCGACAATCCATCTTCTAGTATAACCACTGCTCAGCTTTCATTAGAGGATTATTTTGATCCTGTTGACTTTGTACAAATGTCCGCAACCATTAAACACGCCACTGGGTGTAAGCCTCTTCCTCCTAATGTGTTTCTGTTATCTTTCAAGAAGGTTCACATGAGTCTTGATCATTACCACGCTTTGATCAAGTTTTATAAGATGGCATATCCAACAATGACCCTGGTCTATTACCTCCAAGCAAACTGGCAAAGTACTATTGTTGACCATACTATAAGTAAATTCCATACTTTGAGACTACATGGTCAACTCTTTCACTGTGCTGAAGGCCATTCACAATGAGGATTGTATGTGCAAGTTCTTTTTGAGACTGAGTCAAGTCTTATTCCAAGCGCCTATCCTTGCAAAATTCTATATTATTTCAAATATAAACTCTTTATAAACAGTGGATTAACTAAACATATCTTTATAATAGTGCACTGGTACGAAGCATATACTGGCCAACAAGCTTATGAAAACGAGAGTATCGAGATTTGGCATGATAAGTTCAGTCCTTTAGATGAGCATTGCGTTTTGCCAGTTTATCATATCCATTCTTATATAGCAATTGCCAAAGAAAAGACTTGTCACTCAGATGAAAACCTTATTGTCATTCCTCTGCAAAACCATTCTCAACTCTGAAGAATTGATAGCAATATTGTGTATTTCAAAACCTTTTTATTTCTATTATTACAAGTTAGCACTTTCAATATCGTTAAATAAACGTCATTTATGTACCTTATTTGCACATCCAAGATGGCATTCCTATGGGGCATTCCGACTCCACTTCTTCTACACCATTGGTGTAGAACTTTTTTGTTGATAGGCAGAGCCCATCTAGCAATTCCAGGCACTCGTTTGCCTTCTGGAAATTATTAGTACAGATCATGGATGGTCATAGGATACTTACTTGGTCTGACCTTCAACGCGGACGTTTGACGTGTAAGGATGAGCTATCCTCACTGTCAGATTCTTCTGCAGACATACAGTCTCATGAAAGGAGGCGCTCAACGTCACCTACAAAGCGCTCTTTAAACTCTTCTTTATGTTTAGAGAGCGCCTCCATCCTATGTGTCAGTTTCTAAACGGTGAATAAAGTTAGACTTTCAAATTTGAAAGAAGTTTGTCATACCCTTGTCATATGCTAATAGCAGCGTCTTCCCTTCTGTGTCTCCTTTTTCTTCTCTGCTGAAACAGCAGACCTCTTTTTCATATTTCTGAAATGGTCGTGCAGCATTATACAAAGTTTTTTGCCAGACTGCACGACCTGATTGCCTGGCAACCTTTGGCAAACGTATTCTTCAACTTGCGCTATTACCAAGTTATTGGCTTCAGAATTAAAGAGTTCATCAAGCTTGTACCCTTTGTCTTCCTTGGCTAGCTCAGCAATGTACTGGCGAATGACCCTCTTATTTACAGATTAACAACACTTATTAGTTACAGTTCATACCCAGATTTAACACACTTACAGACAATTCAGGGTTATTGGATCGCCCAGAACACTCCACAACAGATTGTATCAGCATACTGAATTCCATGATGCTAGATCACTGCGCTCAAAAACGAGTTTTACTAATTTTCTAGTATCCTAAAGTGTCACTAGAATTTTTTGTCTGAGGTTTAATATAGCTGCATTTAAGGAACCTTTTATTAATTAGGGTAATTAATACTTGATCTACTTTTATTCCTTTAATGCGAGCTTCCTTTTAACAATGAGCTACTATATAAACTACAATATAGCTTGCAAATGTTCTGTTTGCTCTACTGCAAATGAGCATGGCTTCGTGATGCAGACCATGCAGACTGTAAGACGGCATGAAGAAAATGACCGCTTGTGATCTTTCAAACATGGTAATAGTGACACGTTTTAAATTAGCTATACTCATTGTTAAATTGCAATTAGCTACTTCCTCACAAATGCGAGGCATTTTAGTACTGCCCCAGGAGATTGACATGGAAGTTGACTGTAAGATATGGTTTCCAAAATAATATTTTATTGACTGTGGATGCCTTAGTTTATTATAATGTAGAGGAAACAATAACTGAATCTGCTAAAAACTAACTTTGCACCAAGTTGGGCTATGAAGCTGCGAAGCAGCCTTTGTAATAAAGCTAAGTTATAATTTATGACACTGCTATTGTATTTACCAAAATTTCAGGATCCTGAGGCCCAGCTATTCTCCTGCTAACAGCTTAACTACCGGCACTAGTGCTCTGAGAAGCTGAGCTATGATCGTGTTGCACCTCATCAAGCAATGTGATCTGACTATTGGTTTTCAACCAACATGTCATGCAATCGTTTGACATTCAGTTGCTATTGCTGGCTAAGCTCTCTCAGCTCATGTTCTACGTTGATCAGCTGGCGGCTGAGTGCGGCCAAGGTCAACTGTTCACCAGTTATAGGGACAGGCGACGACAGTTGGGCTCCTGTTTTCACTTCTCTGGCAGCACAGCATTCAGTAAAACGTTGGTTACAGGATTGAGACATTTACTAGAATTGAATATGATTGAATGTGCGCACTTTACAATGAAGTTTTTATCTTCTCATTTCAATAGTATGTCAGGGGTAC
>MZZL01000042.1:0-15730 GCA_002749535.1 Apophysomyces variabilis | reverse complement strand
AGTAAATGAGGGTATATACTTCAGCTTATTCTTAGTAACGCGTTGAAGTTACATTTCACTTTAGGTTTTTCTCCCTCTTAACTTCTCTACAGTTTAGGTCAACCATGGCATAGTCATTGTTCGTTCTCTGAACAAAGCATCTATCAAATGTGCTATTCGATTTTATTGAACAGGCAATGCAGCACTCCTTGAAAATTTTTGTAGATATTAATTATACGATTAGTTAAATTAATGCTGCTAATTCATACATCTCATTTTCATTGCGGTCATGCTTTTGTAGTATATGTAATCATTCATTGTAAAACAGCTTTAAAGATATAGCTTTTAAACGACGTTTAAATTTTGGTAAGCCTAATTATTTGCTTTTTATATATAGCTACAACATAAAGATGAGTCAGCTTTCATTTGTATTGTTAAAGGATCGATAGAAAGATAAGCAAATGCAGGAGTAGTTTCTATTGGAATATGCACTAAAATAAAAGATTTGTGAGAGACAGCTAATGATATAATGTATGATTAGATTAAAGATATGAATAAAGTTCATATTTTAGTGACATTTTGCTGTCTTTTTTATTGATTTTTTTGACCAGCAGAAAAGTACCTAAAACATATGTTTTAGTAATATTCTAGTGTCTTTTTAGTGGGACTTTTGACTGGCAAAAAAGTACCTAAAATAAATGTTTTAGTGATGTTCTAGTGATGTTCTAGTATCTTTTTAGGAGACTTTTGACCGGTACAAAAGTACCTAAAATAAATGTTTTAGTAACATTCTAGTGTTTTTTTAGTGTCTTTTTAAGCAGAAGAAAAAGTTACTAAAACAAATGTTCTAATATACTAGAATATGCCTTTTAGGATCCTAAAACAAAAGTTTTAATATTCCTAAAATGTTACTAAAATGTACCTAAAACATCAAATTTTAGTAGCATTTTAGTAACATTATAGTTTACTAAAACAGAGTGTTTTATCCAGTGGCAATTGGTGAGGCCATAGAACGATCTCATCAAACAATCCCTGTTGCGTTCCAAGGCTATTGGAAAAACATTGCAACAAACACAGGCCATTACAGGGCAGTTGATTGGCTGGACTTTTTGTTGTACGCTGTGCCAACAGTGGTAGTGGAAGGTTTGGAAGAAGAAGAGACCCATAAAGCTGTGATGGATCTTGTTGTTGCTTGCCAGTTGTGTCTGCAGTGGACATACACTGATTCAGACCTGGATGTTATTGAGAGGTAAGTAATACAAAAGATATAAAAACATAAACTAACCTTTTACTTTTGTAAGGAACATTGCAAAATGGCAAACTTTCTTGCTTCAAAAGTACAGTAACAACAATGCCACTCTCAAGCCTCCAGTGTTTACCATTACCCAGCATTACCTTTGCCACATCACTTCTACTATGCGCAACCTTAGTCCTCTCCATGCAATCTCTGCAAGGTGTATGGAACGCACTAATGGTTTGTATAAGAAAATGATCCATTCCATGTCAGCACTAGGAACCAACGCTAGCAACATTGTAAAGAGAATCGCCGCCTTCCACTTCTTGGAGAGGGTTCATCCACAACTGCAGGAAACTGTAGCATACAATGAGCTCTCATATCTTGCTGCAAGACTAGGTTCAACTGAACCTCAAATCTGGAAGCCTTACCATAAAGAAACTGACATGCAAAACTTCCAAGGAGCCATTGGCGTTAATGGGCATACATTCCACAATCTGCTCACTGCTTTCTGGATCAGCCAAGGCAAATTCACATCTGCAGCAACTTCCTGCAGCGTCATTCCAGAACTGCATTCCCAGTTTCTTGCGTCAAGCTATGTGTGGAAGGACAGTTGTGTTTATTCTAGCAAGCTTCATGATAACCACCACAACTCTAGCTGATGCAATTCGTTGGTGTTGTATGAAGTTGCCAGGATAATGTAAGTTTCAGTTGTATGTTATTGGATGGGCAATTTACAGGTCTGAACTTGATTGCCTTAGCAACGCTGGCCATGAGATTCGTGAGATATTCCTTAGGGAGACTCAGTTCTATGTATACCACCAGCATCAGGGAGACAGATGAATTCTTGCAGTTGTCCGTTTCTATAAGAACGTAAATTAGCAAAGCAATCACTTCCTAGTGCTTTCCAGAACCACGTCTGACAGGGGGGTCTTGAGGGTAGTTGACGTTGATGGATTGACAAGCACAGCTGGACTGGTGCAAAGCCTTGATTTGAACAACCACTTCCATGTCATTTGGCCTTATGGCAAGATGAACCAGATGGTCAACTTTGGAAACCCTGCTTCTTTAGGGTAGTCACTTTTTTTTTCTTCTGTATTCCTATATTTTTTGCTCTCTTCCTCCCTCTTAAGTTTCTTGTTTTGTTTTTCCTTGTTTACTTTTTTCATTTGCTGTCCTTTTCCTAACCCCCAAAAATTTCTATTTCTCTTCTTTGTTTTTCTTCACTATATAGAATTTATAGATTAAACATTGCTTAAACATCTTTGTTTCATAAAACTTACTTCTGACAAAACTGCCCATTATTGTTTTAAGTCCTAGTAATCAGTATGTTTGCTTTAACTATAGTTTGTCAATGTTATCGTTTTAGAGAATCTTATACAGCACTGGTATACATGGCATGCCAAAGTCAACTATAGTCATCAGCTTATCAGTTATCTTCTGCAAAGGGTTACTATCAGTAACTAGCTGCTGACATTGAAAGTATATAATATCTGTAAGAGCAGAAGTGAGCCAAGTTTAGTTTTTGTGCATGTTGAATCCAGATCAAAAAGGAAAAGAGTGATGCTTTCAACTAATTAAGTTGTTGCCTGTTATATGAATATACGGTCTTCCAAATAACTTTGCAAACATTACTAAGGATCCCTAATATCAGTGGAGTTCCACTACTTTAAGTGAGCACTTCCCTATTTTCAGTGAACTTTCACTACTTTCAGTGGACCTTCTCTATTTTCAGTGAATCTTCCTTACTTTAAGTGAACCTTTCCCTATTTTTAGTAAACTTTCACTACTTTAAGTAAACCTTTCCCTACTTTCAGTAAACTTTTACTACTTTAAGTGAATCTTTCCCTACTTTCAGTAGAGTTCTACTACTTTAAGTGAGCACTTCCCTATTTTCAGTGAACTTTTACTACTTTTAGTAGACCTTTCCTATTTTCAGTGAACTTTCACTACTTTAAGTGAACCTTTCCCTACTTTCAGTGGAGTTTCACTACTTTAAGTGAGTGTTTCCCTATTTTCAGTGAACTTTCACTACTTTCAGTAGACCTTTTCTATTTTTAGTGAATCTTCCCTACTTTAAGTGAACCTTTCCCTATTTTCAGTGAACTTTCACTACTTTAAGTAAACCTTTCCCTACTTTCAGTAAACTTTTACTATTTTTAGTGAACTTTCACTACTTTTAGTAGACTTTCTTTACTTTAAATGAATCCTGTTACTATAGTAAGAAGTGTCTTTGTATATAATAAAGAAGTATATTTTATTTACTAAAATAATAAATATAATAAAAAGAGCATTTAATTGAAAAAACTAAATA
The DNA here is from genome assembly GCA_002749535.1 of Apophysomyces variabilis. Lineage (NCBI taxonomy): Eukaryota > Fungi > Mucoromycota > Mucoromycetes > Mucorales > Mucoraceae > Apophysomyces > Apophysomyces variabilis. The sequence goes on along the minus strand of MZZL01000042.1, from coordinate 12,203 downwards.
AAAATTATTAACTTTAATAGTATATATTGTTATAAACAAGTTAATCTAATAAAAGAGTTTAAAGAAAAGAGTATAGTTAAATAGAATTCTAATATTAGTTATTGAATATATATAATTTAGTCTAATAGTATTAATATAGTTATATCTGATATATACTATTTTATCCAATTAATAACAGTATAAAAGGTAAGTAAAATATAGGTAAAATATAGATAAAAGATATATTTTACCCATTTGTTAAAAGTTTTACCTACTAAGTAAAATATAAATAAAATATATGTAATATTTAATGTTTTACTCAAATTTTATCCAGGATAAAACATCCTTTTAACTGCAGTGAAAGAAACTTAAAGAAGTAAAAAAGAATATAAATGAATAATATATAACCAAAAGTAAAAGAAATCTATAAGTAAATCATTTGTTTATCTTTACTTTCAGCTTTTATAGTCATTTTTTAATAGGAACATCTACTCCTAATTACTATATACCATGTTAAAAATGATATATAAAGTATTTGAGTAAATATAATCTTCTGTTTTCTATTACTTTCTTTACTTTGATTAAGGTTATTAGCAAGTTTAATTTCTAAACTTCTGAATTTACTATTCCTTCTCTTTCAAATAAACTATAGAAAGCATACAATAAGTTGCTCAATTTTTAATTAAAAACCTTTTAGAGGTAAAAGAGATTATTTTAATTATTTCTACCATCTATTGTCTAAAAATTTTCTGGGAATAGAAATCAACTGTCAAAAAAAATAAATTATTAATTGTCATAAACAGATCACTCAATAATAAAAAAAAGATTAATGAAACTTTGAAATTAAATATCTCAACAACTAAATATACTACTGCCTCTAGATCTGCACTACTGACATCCTTCTTTCTTGCTGAGCATTTTTAATATTCTTTGTGTTTTATATATAATATAGTAGTTTTATTATAAAGTCAAGAAAAAAAAATCCTTATTTCCTTAGTCAATGCATAAGTACTATTGGTACACAATTATTAGTATACAACATTTTCAATATTTTCTTTTCTCTTCCTTTTTTTTCCCTTTCTTTTTTTTTCTTTAGGTAACTTATCTGTCTAAGCCAATTCATTGACTAACAACAAACACTATAGAAAAAATTAAGGCAGAATCTTATTATCTATCATAGAATAAGGATATAAAATAAGTGTAGAATAAGGCCAGAATTTGTCGCTTTCTGGCCTTATTCTATGATAGTTTTAAAGGCTTATTTTATGTTAGATCCTAAAATTGTAGGATAGCTGAATTATAGCATTATTCTGCTTTAAAATTCTACTATTATTTGATTATAGCCATGATAATCACAGTATAATAAAATAGGATATATCATTGGATTACTAGATAAGCTTTGTCATGAATCATAGAAATATCTTGATCCATTTTATTATAGAATTGGCTGATTACTTTACTATCTATACCCTATAATTGATTGTTAGCGAATAGATACTTTTCTACAGTAGCTGTAGCTTATACAGGTTTTCTATAGTGCCCTTAATCTGAGATGAGTGACTTCTCTTTTATTATTACTAATGGCATAGTTAATCTGTTAAGGACAAGAAGGTAGTGATAAGGAGGTGAATGGGAGAAGAAGAAATAGGGAAATGAAATGGTTAGTATTGGTTGTAACGGCGTTTTGATGCTTTGCCCTCATCACTACAATTTAAGTCAGAACTAGTCACATCTTTTGATACTGTACATACCATTGGTTTTCATCATGACTTATGTTCTATTGATATAATTGCATATGCTGTGGATAAGAATATTCATGCAAAAGGTAAAACTGTAACTTACGCTCTGTTGGAAAAAGTACTGATGAGAGCTACCCCATTTCAACTGAAACACCCATTTTGCTAGCCATGAGTTCTTACACTCATTCAAAGGGATCTGTACGTCATATGCCTTTTGTTCAAGTGCCAGGACTGCCATTTCCTGATGTCGATGACCTATGGTACTCCAAGGGATACTATAGCTTTCCAGACCAAGTTCAATCATCAAGTTAAATATTACTTCCGCAGCAATGGTTCTGATATGTATGACAGCATGGGCTGATGCTTGCACATCATTAGCAAAAAATTCTTCAGCCATGTATTCCTTGATGAACCTCATAGTAAGAGGGACTGCATAGGCCTTGTTTCTCTGCACTTCTTTTGGCCTAAGACGCGTTTGTTTGACCTAGTCCCATAGAGGCACTTTATAATTATCAGAAGATGGCCAAACGCTCTGTTGCTCTTGATTCTCTTGAAGTAAGAACATTGTGAATTCCATAGAGCTTAGCTGTGCTTTGTCATATCTGACATGATTACATCACTATATTTAGTGGATAAAACATCAGGTCTAGACTGTCAGTGAACATATCAGCTATAATGCCTGTATGGATCAGGTTACACTAACATCTTCATAATCTATTCATCTGTTGCTGGGACCCTAGCGGACACAGAATATCAAAAGATAGAAGATTAACGTGTCATTACCGATCATACAGATTTTACAAAAGATATTAGTAACTACCCCAACTCGCTTTTACCCGCACGCGTTTCTAAAGATATTTAAAGAGAACAGTCATTCATGAAATAAAGAATATCTTTTTCAGTCTCGCTTATTTTGAGCATTCTGTTATTTTCATTTTATACATCATGCTTGTTGCCTATTCAACTGTTCTTGTTGCTCTGCTAGTAATTTTTTGATCCGCTTGAAATGTTAGATCACCTCTTCTTGGATCACAGTGTGTAAACTGTGAATTGTAGACTGCAAATTCATCATTTATCTAGTGTGTTAAAGAAAATAAACTACAAAGCTTTATGATAAACCTCTAGAAAATAATGTCAAAAGGAAATAGAGAGGTATAGTCAGGATGACTGCCTCTGATACAAAATGAGGAATTGGAATGTATGGAAAGATTAAAAATCCCCTTGCATATATTGTTTTTTAATGCTCTAATACATCGGGCTGGATTTTTTAATGTAGGTTTTTCCAATATTTCAAGTTTTGAAATCTAGTCATAGACAGCTTGCCAAAGAGACGATGTTTTCAAATCAATACTTCCACCCAGAGAAAGGATTATATCCAGTGCCGCTGGTGTAAACTATGTATAAGCAAAAGAAAATTTAGGAAACATTCTTTTGCTTGCTTCAGAAGCCTTAGCAGCTCCTCAACTTCAGAAAAGACCGCCTCATACAAACTACAAAATATACTGTATGTGAGATTCAAAGTAATAAATGCTTATTTTTCTTTTGTAGACAGGCTACAACGCTGATCACAATGAAGGTTGAGACATGTGATAACATGATTGGCACAGATGGTGCCAAAAGATCTGAAAGATTGGATCAGACAGTTGAGGACGTCACTGAAACAGCTCAGACTGATAATGAAAGCAATTGCTCGAACTATGACAATTATGTCACTGTTATTGATAATGTTGATTATTCTAGCAATTCAGGTATGCAGAAGCTTTTCATTCTTATAGAAAACCGGATGGATTATCCTTTTTAAGCTTTCCATATCACAGGCAATAAAGGGATTCCGTTTTAGCATGAGCCAAAGATATACAACTATAGAAGTGTCAGCGCTACTATTAATCTAGTGGAAGCTATGAGCATCAAGCTAAAAGATATTGTAGATCGCTATGGTATTCCGTAGACAGCACATGAAGAACTTGTTTGACTTGTTAATGAGGCTATGGATTTGTTTGACTCAGCTTTACTTGTTGCTTTTATATCTACCCTATATATCAACTATTTTCTTCCATAGAATGCAAGCATATACTATCACCATACTTGTCATGCAAGATAACAAAAGAAATTTACCCTGTGAAACCTATTCATTATCCTGTATGCAGGAATGGTTGCCTTCTATTTAGCACAAGCAACGATTCTGAAACTTGCAAATTCTGTGGCGAAAAGAGATATAAAAGAGATGCTTCAGGATCAATGACAAGAGAGACGCATAGCACAGTACAATTTTTGTCACTTGGCAAGCAACTGGCCTTTATGTTGCATAATCTAGAGACAAGAAGTCTACTCTCTTATCACAGTAAACGGGAACCCCAAAAGGGCATATATTTGGATATCTTTGATGGAGAAACTTATTGTGAACACACGAGCAAACTCTTTAAAAGAGAGTATGATATTGCAGTGGCTCTATACGTTGATAAATTTCAGCCTTTCAGAGGTGTTAAACATAACATGACATTAATATAGGCTGTGGTATTGAACATAGATCCCTCATTTCAGTAAGATAAAATATAACTTGCAAAAATTGAGATGCATATAGATACAAGAACAAAAATATACTCCAACTATGTATAACCTCAGGTCCAAACAATCCTAAAGACATCTGGTCCTTTCTTGATCCTATCTTTGACAAGCTAGAAGTGTTGTAAGACCAGGGCATGATAGTCAAAACCAATATAGGTGATATATTTTGCAAAGTCTATCTTCTTATTGCAACTGGCGATATTCTAGCAGTCTCTGGATTCACTAGACATGCAGGTTATAATTCTGCTGATGGCTGTCATATCTGCCAGATTACTGGTAAACGGGGACCAGAAGGTGGTATGTACTTTGAGAGTGATGAAAGCAATCTTTCACTATGGCATACTATGAATGGCTATAGAACAGCGAGTGAGGTAGGTGTTCTTACTATTAGAAAAGCGTTTTTAAACATGCCTATAGAAAGGAATTAAACGCCCAACCCGGCTTGCCTTTCTGGAGACATTCCATGGACCAGAGTTTTTTGGCTTAGATGAAATGCATCTTCTTAGTCATGGCATCAGCCGCCAATTCCTTGCGTTGATCCAAGGACAATACATAGTAGACTGTGCTGATAACCTATTCGATATTGATGCTAATGTTCTGAAACATGCTATGGACAATATGGAAAAATTGAGAAAGCATATTCCAACAGCTTTTAATAGTGTATGGAAATTACTCTTAGATTGATCAAAGATTGGAGCAGTTGATTGGCTGGACTTTCTTTGCTACATGGTGCCCACTCTTATTATGATAAATCTCAAGGATCCTCAAGCAAAAAGCACAACAATGGCTCTGGTCCATGTTTGCCAGATCAGTTTGCAATATTTAGGGATCGTCAAAAATCCGTGATCCATTTATCCGATCTGATCTGTATCCGTTTAAGTCAGATACGGATCACTAGTTTTGAATCCGTTTTATAAACGGATCAGATTGCTTCAATCCGATCTGATCCATTTAATTCATTTAGTATCACTTGGCTTTTTTCAAAGGATTTTTCATCGTACATATAAGAAACAAGAAATAATCTGATAGTTGAACAATAACACAATGACGTTTGCCTTGTGTTGAATAAGTTTATTATTAGCAGCCTCTATTTAAGTGTTGGTTGCACTATTCTTGGTTGTATGAATATAAACGCTGCACATTACAAATGAGTAATTGCATAGCGTATACAATGTAAAAAAGCAACAAAAAGTTAATAAAAAAAGCGTTGTCAGGGGCTTCAGAAAATATAGATTAAGTTGACTGCAGTTGTTTTTACTGAATGGGATGACGAGTCTATAAAGTACTATACGAAGCATAGCTCAGTTAATGAACAGAAAGTAAATTGCAAGAAAACACACTAGTAAAGGCGCAGTAGTATTAAGCAGAGGTGGAATGGCGGGAAAAAAAAGATGGTGGTCAACATAAGTGCGCAATACTATTAAGCAGAGGTGGAATGGCGGAAAAAAAGATGGTGGTCAACGTAAGAGCACAGTATTATTAAGCAGAGGTGGAATGGCGGAAAAAAAGATGGTGGTCAACGTAAGTGCGCAGTATTATTAAGCAGAGGTAGAATGGCGGAATTAAGCGCGATTGAAGAATGGCAATAGAAATTTGGAAACAGTAGCTTAATGAAGACAAGAACTCTTCAGTTTATTGATTTCGCAATGTAGAAATGAATAATTCTAAGCTTATTTAAAACTTACCTTATCCCTACTGTATACGCTACTGTGCAAAGCATATGCAAAAGAAAAAGTAGTTGCCATAGTAAAAGCTTACATAACCCAAGTCATCGCAGTAAAAGCTTACATAACCCATGTTGTCAAAGTAAAGGCTTATGTAAAAACTAACGGCTTCCCCTGAATCCAAGATACTGCGGCAAAACACTATAAATACCTGTCTTGTTATGAATCGTTTTTTGTCTGAACACATTCTCCTCGTTTATACTATCTTTGCTATGCAGTTCTTAGTCGCCGAATCTTCAACAAGCGCTCAGAAAAGACAATCCTATGATACTTTTGTAGGCTTAAAATATATATGATTGTATCTAACCTTTTCTAGGAATCATCCTCTTTGGTTATATCTGACGTGGAAGACAATGAATCCACTACCAGTTTTTCGCGGCAAGAATCGTATATGTCTCTTGTTGCAGAACCAAGCAACGATGATCTTTCAAAACAAGGATCATCAATTGGCTCGTCCAACAAAAAGCAAAAGTCTGCTACCAGTTGGATATTCTTGAATGGCTGGGCAACTCGACAAAATGTAAACGGTGCTAGTACAATTGCTTGCAACTTTACAAGTCCTCGTGGTGTAAAATGCCAATGGATTTACGTCAGTTCTACTAGCTCCACTGGAAATATGCTCAAGCATCTTCGATCTAAACACAAAATTACCAAGGATTCTCCTGCCGCCACCTCTGACAACACTTTCCTTACTGCTGGGCCAATGGATAGGTTCATTTCAACCATCGATGGAAAGCATATAAACCAAACGTTCAGCAAAGAAAAATTCCATGAGCTCCTTCTTGCCGATGTAATTGCTACTGCATCTCCATATACATCTGTCGAAAGAAAAATGTTGCAGGAATTAATATACTTTGCATACAACGCACCAGATCTCACAAGTCTAAAGCTACCTAGTTCAACGACCATCAAGCGTGATCTGGAAAAATCTTATCAAAGATATGAACAAGAAATTGCAACCTTGCTACAAGAGCAACCTTACCTTTGCTATACCATGGATGGTTGGACTAGTAACATGAAAGACGCATTTCTTGGGATAACCGCACACTGGATTGACAAAGACTGGATACAGCAATCAGTCGTCATTGGTTTTGAACCGCTTTACAGACCCCATTCCGCGGTGAACATGGCAGAAACGATGATGGATGTGTTGCATAAATACGATCTTACATCCAAGCCATTCTTCTTGACGACGGATAATGCATCCAATATGATGGCACTTGCAAGGAAACTAGAGCGGATGGTGGGAAGTGAAGTCTTTGCAGCAAAGGACAACCATATCCCATGTATGGGTCACACTTTCAACTTGGCTGTCCAGGCAATTCTACGTGATGGTTTGCACGCAGAGGCATTGGAAGAGAAGGAAGGCAATCTGACAGATGATATGGAACAAGATGTTGAGCACCGTCCTGGTGAAAGTGTTGGTAAGGATCATATTATCCAGAAATACACTATGACTAACAGTTCTCCTTACCAGGTGGTGTCATTAGACGATTGCATCAAGGCATTATTAAAATTCGAGCATCACCACAAAGACGGGCATTGTATAAGCAATTCTGCGATTCAAACGATGTGGGCAACAAGGAATTGATTGTTGATGTCAGAACGCGATGGAACTCCACTCTTGAAATGCTCAAGAGAGCATATAAACAGCGAGAAGCATACAACGCCACTTGTCGTTCAATACAAGAGCTTTCTGAATATGCGCTTTCTACAAATGATTGGTTGCAAGTTATTGAAGTGAAAACCTTTTTATCTAGCTTTGATATATTTACTGCCCTGCTTTCTGGTTCAAAATACCCATCAATCAACGCTTCCATAATTGCATACAACTGGCTCTTCGATCACATTGAGGACTATAGAGAAAAGAAAATTGAAGTAAGTATTTGTGAAAACCTATGGTTCAATATGATACTTACTTTCAGTACCATAGTCCTTTCCTGAAATCGCTCTTGCTGCTGAATGTGCCCATGACAAATTGAAAAAGTATTACAGTCATGCAATTGCACCCATCTATTCCATTGCCACTGCTTTGGATCCTCGGGCAAAGTACGGATGGTGGGAAAAGGTGTCATGGCCGGCTGAATGGATAGGCCAAGCAAGGGATGCAGTTGAACAAGTGTGGGCAGATGAATTTCGACCAATAGCTGCAATGGTTGCAAACGAAGAAAGCAGTAAAGTACAACTCTTCAAACCAATGCCGCCTAGGGATCAACTAACTGATTACATTGCAGAGCCATGAACTGATGGAAGCATGGATGTTTTGGAGTACTGGAGAAGTCACAGTGGGCAATGGCAATAGTTGTCGCAAATGGCGTTGAGGTATCTGGCAGTTCCTGCAAGTTCAGTTCCTTGTGAGCGTTGCTTTTCATAAGCAAAGTTCTTTATCCCACCAGAGCACAATTGGCTGTTGCTGGAGTCGTTGAAACAGTCAGTTCTCTTTGATTTATGGAGAAAGTTTTTAGATTGTTAGAGGAAAGAAGAGCAGGAAAAGAGTGAATGGAAAAAATAAAGAGGGCAAAAAAAAGTTTTTTTATGAAATAAAGCCACTGCTTCCCCAAAATACACGTCTCTTTTTTTTTCTGTTCAAACGTATTCACTTTCTCTTTGCTTTTATAACCTCTTCTCCATTAGGATTCTGACGATTATTTTCACTATGTCTCAACATCTGCTATTACATGACATTGTATGAGGAATGTTCCTTTTACTCATCTGCTTCTTACTTTGTCCTTATATCTTTCTTTTACTATCAGAAAATAAAGTGACTCACGCACCAAAGCTTTTTATCACACTGTACCCTTCAGGCCACAAATACAAACTTTATAACCAAGTGATGAGTACCACTTTTACATGTCTTTTCTATAATTCGGAAAAAAAAGCAGCGCACTTTAGGCGTTTATATTCTACTCTTCAGCTATTACGATTAGCAATTAGTTACCACTACCACTTTTTTCTTTTATTCTTAGTTTGATCATTGGAAAAAATTATCATACCTTTGTATGCACCATGACATGATTCCATCTGTCACTATGGTCACAGACCTCACTAAAAGTAGTGAAAACGCACTAAAAGTAGTGAAAATGCACTAAAAGTAGTAAATCTGTATTAAAAGTAGTAAAATCACTAAAAGTAGTGAATTTCTCACTAAAAGTAGTAAAGTGCATACTAAAAGTAGTGAGTCTACTCTAAAAGTAGTGAAAGCTACACTGAAATTAGTAAATCTACTCTAAAAGTAGTGAACGTGCTAAAGTAGCTAATATGCTCTAAAAGTAGTGAATGTGCTAAAGTAGCTAATATGCTCTAAAAGTAGTGATTAATTCGTTAGCGTGGCAAAAGTTCACTAATGATAGCTATTGTATTTTTTTTTAGTCATAAACATATGTTAGACTTTCTGCTCAAAGCAATGACCAACAGTAAAAGAGTCACTTGCTTATATTTCAGAACTATAAGGTTATAGGCGGCCACAGTTTAAAATAGGTTGCGTCAGATATAAGAACTATTTAACCAATAAAAATCTGTGTCAAGATCGACTCAAAAAACTAAGTAAAAAGTTCCCACCATCGTTTTTCTTTTCTTCTTTTGTTCTTCTTTTCATCTCTCCTAATACCGGTTAAAGTTTTTTTTTGGCGTGCAAGTCATTACTTTCCTTCATTCTACTCTAACATTGTTGTATAGGTACTATTGTCTAATGAAGTACATGCTAACCTCTTTATACTACAGGCAATTAGTGTTGGCGCTAATGGGCATTCTATGTAGTGCCTTTTGTCAGTCAATAGGTAATTTGTTTATTTCTTACAACGTCTTCTTACACCTCCTATAGTACACTCAACTATCACTATCACTTTTGTGCCTCATTCCAAACAAAACACTATATAGCTTCAGCACTCAAAATCAGTTTCACCAAGGTAATTGAGTTGCTTACTTCTTATTGCTGTGCTTATAATTGAAAGTTTAACACTCTCTTTTTTTAGTATACTAATATAAAGCTTTGCACAGTAAACGGCATTATCACTGCTTTATCGCTATTGTACAGATGACTTGGAATCTGTTCTCATTTTCATTACAGCTATAAGGTAAAGGATCCTTTTCATATGGTTTATAGTTACTCATCTTTTTGTATTTCATAAGATCTTTGTGTTGCAGCTATCTATGAGGCTTACTTTGAAAATCTTTTTGGCTGACAACGTTAACTCTATTTATTAATCGTTGTTCTTATTGTAAGGTTATTATCCTTGTTAAAATGCGTTTGCACATATTTTTCTTTTCTAGTCATGGTAAGTAAATGTAAATAAAAATATAGGACTAGTTTTTTTAGTGTAATTACATAGGTTTTTTTATCCAATAAAACGTACTTTACCATCACTACTTTATTACTACTTTACTACTACTATGAATTATAGTAATCACTACTTTTTAACTACTTGATCGCTGTCTCAAAATTTAGTGGTTAATACTTTTTAACTACTTGATCGCTATCTGAAATTGTAGTGGTTACTACTTTTCTACTACTTTATCATTGTAGTTGAATTTTAGTAGTTACTACTTTTTTACTACTTTATAACTAACAGGGCATCTTTAATATTTACTAAAAGTAGTAAATGTTACTACTTTTAGTTGACCCTGTGGTCATAGTGTGTAACATCAGTGATCTCATCTTGCATTCAGATTCTGTTATAATCCATTATTGTCCCTTTCTAAAACATTCTCCTTTTATTATGTATACGTTTACCAACGGATAAAGTGCAAATTGATGCTAAACTCTTATGCCTTATAATTCTTATATATTATTGGTCTATCCGTATCCGATCCATCAATCTGTCAGATATATACGGATCAGATACGGATCATCTGTTTATAAATGGATCAGATTCGGATAGGGGGTCAATCTGATCTGTATCTGACTTTGATGATCCCTAGCAATATTCGGTTGATAAATCAGATATAGCTAGTATAAAAAGGTAGATACTTGTATGTCAATACTTCCACTTATCATTATGCAGTAATATTGAAATATAGCACCATTATTTGAGAGAACTGGTTAAGGAAAATGTTATTAAGCAGTCCATATTCACGCCAAATATGCATTATCTTTCCCATATACCTGATATTGTTCATAAACTTGGTCCAATGTGATACTACAGCGTTTGATCTATAGAATATATTATTGGCTTATACAGTCAGTTGCTTTCCTCAACTAGCACACCAGGTCAAAATGTAGGGAACATTATGTTAAAAATAGCTAGCGCAAGATATATGAGTATTGCCTTGGAACATGATACAACTGATCTGACAAATGACAGTATAACAATTGCTGCACAGGATTCAACTGATGGCCTAAGCATTGAACTGCGCAGAAAAGAGCATGAAATGTTACTAGATTCAATACAATAAATAGCTGAAATATTAGCTAGAACAGTAGCCAGAATTCTTCTGGCTTTTTACTGAAGAATTGGGGTGCCATACACTCCTATGCAGAAGGTTACAATCTACCGCAGTATATGGCATAACCATAAAGTGTATAGTAGTGTTCTTCAGCACTCACAATCTAACTATGCAGCTTATTATGTCCAGCTACATCTTGAGGTTGATCGGTATATAATCTAAAAATAACTATATTTAACCATATTAATTAAAATCTATAATAATAAGTATACAAAGTGCCCTAAACATGCCCCTTTAGTAGAAAGGAAATGGTTCTTCAGAAATGTTTACTTCTATATATCTATAAAAAATCAAAGAATGCTTGCTGTTGTAGGTATTTATATGGCAAATGTAGATGAGGCTTCAGCCACTATGTTTATATGGCCATTGTCAGCAGAAAAAATCATCATTGCTCATTGTTCTGATATTGTCAATTTTGTTGAGCTTGTTATAAAATACTGAGCTGATATGCCAGTAAAGCATTATTGTATTTAGTCTGCACTAATTTCATCATGTAGTTATATTAATAAGCAAAGTATTAAAGATATAACCTATCTTATATAAAATAAAGCAAACAAGAACTTTTACATCTTAATATTTTGAGAAACTTGTATAATTTTATACTAGTTAATTGATTGTTGATTTATATTGATTTATAGAATTATCAACTATACTAACCTATAAACAAAGGATAAAAGCATGATCAATCCTTATGTTTTGATTCTAGGATATAGCATAGAACAATCTTAAAATTTAAAGCATGAATTTTCTTTTT
>MZZL01000399.1:617805-647494 GCA_002749535.1 Apophysomyces variabilis | reverse complement strand
CTCTTCAATGGATATCTCTGGACCAACTCCGCGATATACTCGCCACCCGCAGACAACCCACCCATTACAACCACCCCCGATCTCAAGGAGATGCGGCCAACATTTTCTGTAACGATGACATAGACGTCGATGCCGCCTGCGACGGAGACCGTCAATCGGACTGCATGAGCCTCCAAGAATGTCAATAACCATGGATCCCACTACCAACATCAATATCTCACTTTGGAATGCAAATGGCCTCCGTAAGCATGCTATCAATTCTGTTCTAACTTTCGTCCCAGAACCCTCAATCTTCTTTATTACCGAAACCTGGCTCCTTTCTCCCAATAAATATCCTACTAACTGGCGTCAATTCCACACTTACGGCACACAAACGCATCCGAACGCATGTAAACCATCCATGGGCATATCTCTTCTAATCCATCCAAAATTTCCCCAACATGTCCATCACATTAATAACGACTCATCGCCATACTCACCCTTCTACATTAGCTGTATTGTTGAGGATATTCTTATTCACTGCGTCTACTTACCCCCAACATCAATCTCAGACCACTTTGCACTGGAAGTGTTACAGAACCTTCCGCTAAACGCCCCAGGGACTAGTCGAACCATTATCTGCGGGGATTTCAATGCACGCCACAAGGACCTCGGCGATCGTATAACTTCAGCCAGAGGACGACTCTTCCACCAGTGGCTCTCCGTAAATGGACTAACAATCAGAAACATAGACCTCGCGAACGGCCAACGAACGGTTGTCCGCCAAAATGGCTCGAGCATCGTTGACTGGTTTGCCACAACTGGCACCTTCACGAACGCGCAGATGTCAATTCGGGATGACTTATCACTCGATTCAGACCATAAACTCATCAACTTCAATTTCGACTTGGATAGCATACAAACCCAGGCTGAAGACCAACCCAACAGATTGCTTTGGCGTTTGAGTCGTCTCAAAGACCAACCAACCCGGGATCTATACATACAACGATTCACCGAAAACGTGCGCCCTCTTCAACAACAACTTGAACAATACCTGAACGACAGCCCAGAAAGCTGCCCCCCAATCGAAAGCTTTGGTACCACCCTATCTACTGCGATCTACAACGCGTTGGACGATAGCGTTACCAGAAAACACACACCAGAGGCATACGACACTTGGTTCTGGACACCGGCACTGCAATCACTGGTGGACCATCGTGAATTCTGTTATTCCAAGTGGCGGCGAGCTATTGGACTAAATAAACTCACTTGGTGGATCCGTCACCAAGAGGCCCGAGCAAAGGTCCGACGAGCCATTAATATCTGACGACGAGAAACCTGGCGCCTATTCTGTGACCAAATGACTACCAACGAGTTCTCTAAAGCAGCGGCAAGGATGAAACGTATCAAGCGTGGCCGTACTCTAAACCCACGATTCTCCCACCCAGCAGGACCCCTTGTAGGTGCAGAATCTATGGCAACTCATCTAGAAACAGTTCTCAGTGGGGCAATGCTGTCACATAGACATCACCCCATTACTCCTCTCAGCCTCCAACAACCTTTTCCTGATACTGATAACCCTTTCAACTTAGAACTAGTCTCTGAGGCCCTACTCCAACTACCACGCAAGAAATCGCCAGGTGTTGACCACATACGGGCAGAAATGCTAACACCAATAGTGCCTCATATTGCCCCCATACTTACTAACCTCTACAGCCTTTGCTGGCGATGGTCTATCACCCCGAAAGCATGGCGGCTAGCCCAGGTAGTCCCAATCCACAAGAACGGCAATACAACAGACCCAGGAAATTTTCGCCCGATCAGTCTCACATCGATTCTACGAAAAACCATGGAAATCTGCCTCAAGTCCTCACTATCCGACGCCTTCCCTGCTCTAGACATTGCTCAAGGTGGTTTTCGAACCAACAGGAGTGCATTAGATCAAGCATTGTGCTTACACGAACTCTGCCGACTACACACAACTGACACTGGCAAATCCCCTATTCTGGCCTTCCTGGATATCAAATCTGCGTATGACACTGTAGATCGCAATATCATATGGCAAGCTCTAACACCTAATTCTCCCCCTGCCTTACTTGCTCTGTTAAAGAGTCTTTTTGACAATGTATTTATAGAAATCTTGCTACAAAATGTTACCTCTCGCTCGTTCCAGCCTGTCACCGGCGTACTACAAGGTTCTATCCTCTCCCCTTTCTTATATTCTGTATACATCAATAGTCTACCCCGGCGTCTTCGACAAGTTGAGATTGACTATCGCCGCCTCGCATCAGACCCAGATTTCCAGGAGCCCGCATACCGGACGGTGCAGGGTCAATTAATCAACTGCCTCCTGTATGCCGACGACGTTGCACTCATCGGAACAGCTGACACTATGCCGATTTTGTTGCAAGCATGTGAAGAACACAGCCAGGAACTCGGTTATCGCTGGAACCCAAACAAATGCGTGACACTCTTCGATCATAGGAAGGGACAGTACCACTACCCCCCGCTCACACTATATGGCCAAGAACTCCCACGTGGCGACCACTTCAAATATCTGGGCATACAGTTTAACTCCAAGGGATCTCTAGACCCTAAACTACAAATAGAGCAGAATGCCTCCAAAGCAACTAACACTATGAGGATTATGAACACCATTGGACTGAGCCCATCCGGCTTTGATCGACTTATCGCCACTCGTTTCTACAGACAGTTCGTACGACCCCAACTTGAATATGGGCTTGCTATTGTGACGTTCAATAAAACCCAACTGCAAACATTAGAACGTGCTCAAGACACCTGCCTCCGTATGATCTACGGTGCACACAAGCGAACCTCAACACACGTCATGAAACACCTGGCCAACTTGCCCTCCATGTCAGAAAGAGTGGAAATACTTCAAGCCAAATATCTTCTACGAGCCCATAAGCTACCATCCGACGCTCTCCTCACTGCGCTTCTTCCCCAGCTGGAACATGACTCTCGCTCTCACTGGTGGAGATTGCAATCCAATACCATTTGGCTCCAACTACCTCACCCTCCTGGCCAAACGCAGCGCGCAACTCTCCAATTGACTATCCGCCAGTACCGCAAAGATATTCTTTTGTCACGCCGTGAAGGTCCAAATTTCAAGCTTCTATCAGCATGCCGCGATTCACTGGGAGTGGATCCAATCATGTGGATACCCATGACACGCACCCAGCGTAGCCGCTGTATTCGCTGGCGTCTGGGTTGGATGCCTGGTGGCCAACTACTTCCTTGTCCCCGATGCCACATAGGATACACTAGTCGTAACCATGCAATCCTATGCCTCAATGCCCATCAACGTCTGGGAATTCGACCCACTATTGCCGATCCTATCTCGGAAACATTAAACAGACTTCCCAAGTCCCCGCCTCGCAAAGCCTCCCAACAACGATATTGGACACAACTTTGGCCCAAACTGGATATGCTCCTATTAGAACTGGACATTCTTACACATCCCGATGGCGATTTCTCTTCTTTGAGTGATAGACCTCTACCTCCGCTTCAGGACTTTCTTGCCTGGTTATCCTCTCCAAATTCCCTTCTTCCCCAGAATACATCCACTGCAGTTTAGACCCCCCATAAGATCTTATTTTATTTTTTATTTTTTGCTTCTTTCTTTCTTCGTCGGTCCCAGCACTGCGTTTCTTTCTACAATAATTCTACCATATTTCCCATGGATCTCCCTGAACTCCCTCCTCTTTTGTTCCCTTAAACGTTTCCCCTTCTACCTTTTTTTCCTGGTGCCGTGACAGGTTTTTTTCATATCTCTCTTCTTGATGGATCGGACGAGAGCGGACATATTGCAAGAGACAGCGCTCAATTTTCGTCGTTAAATAAATTCAAAGTTTCATCCGTAGTGATATATAACCATGTTGAATTTCCAATATGCAATCATTAGTAGCATTCTCATAATTCCCGACTTTATATAATCTATCTTACCGATATTATGTCTGATTTATCGCTTAGTACGAACTTTCCCAAGTCTGTGGGAAAAGCGTGCTAGATCAATAGAAAGAGACAAAAATCATTTCTATGCACAAGAAACAAACGGGACAAGACCTTGCAGATGATTTTTCAGATTATGGCACTGAGAAGCGTGAAAAATCAATACTGGCTGGCAACTACTAATAATTTATTTGCACTTTCACGGTAATACGCTACCTATGAATATATTCTCACATTATACCACTGCTATACGCTAATAGCTATTTCTACAAGGATTTGAGTCGCTTGTCAGGACTCTTTCTCAAAGCCAACTCTTCCCAGGGACGTTGTTCATATGACTGCTCAAGTCCTCATCAATGATATTTCCTTGTTCATCTTCGTATAAGGATGGAGTGCTCATGTAGTGTAAACATCCATTCAATAAATCATAAGGCGAAATATAAATGTAAGTATGACAGCCATTGAGTAAATTTCTATTTTTCAGAACATGCGATTTGATTGAAGTTGGAATATGCACTATATGTACAGTATGCTAATGAAGCTATTCTTTTACTTCTTCAGTAGAGGTGCCATTTGTATCTTGTGTAGCCTCGTTTTCTGAAGCATCCGATCTAACCGACTCGGAATCAGAAGTCTCCGCGAGTTTTGCAATCTTGTTTTCAATTTCCTTCTTCTTGTGCTTCATTGCTTGTTCTCGGTCGTCTTTAACCTTCTCCAAAAACTTCGGTACCCCTTGAATCATCTTATCAAAAGTTTCATTGGTAGGGTCGGAAAGCCCGGATTCCATCAGTACGCTGATGAAGTAACTCTGAACCTCTGCTGTAGTGACCTTCTCTTCTGGAATACAATCAAGGAGTTTTTCACAGTAACGCTCAAGGCTCGCTTTTCTTTCACCAACCACAGGCTCCATAGTATCATAATCGTGCCCGAAGAAACGCCAAAACATATCTTGAAGCTGACCTCGATCTGCATAACTCAATAATACTTTGACATCCATTCGTCCTGGTCTTAGAAGTGCTGGATTTAATTTGTCGATATCATTACCCGTCATAAAGACCACTACCCTATTGTCAGCTAACCACTGGTGAAAAACTATTCAAGACTTACTGGATCCCTCCTGGCCTTGGATTCCATCTAATGCGTTAAGCATGCCTGACATGGTCACGGAGGAAGTCTTTCTTCCGCTGACACTTGATTCATAGTGATCAATATCTTCAATGACTAGCAATGACTTGAACGGAACGTTTGAAAGCATATCACTAAAGTCACTATCAGACTTGACTTCCAATAAACTGACAATAGCGACGTTCATCCCCAATTTGCTCTACGACATAGATACTTAGTATACTAGTATAAACAATGAATTTTAAAAGTAACCTACCGCGAGTGCTTGTATTAATGATGTCTTGCCAGTACCAGGGGGACCATATAATAGATATCCTCTTCGGTAAGGGATTCCTCGGGCTTTGTACCATTTCTTTCGTCTACAAAATGTCTCCATATCTGTAACAGGTTTAGGATTACATCGCCGATTCATGCATAAAACTTTACCGTTTAGGATCTTTTCTTTGACGCCGCTCTTTAAATTGACAGTTGAAAATGAGCGCGGTTCAACGCTTCTGATCCAGCTCCAATTAAAAGTGCCATATTTATAGATATCAATCTACAAAATAAAACAACGCGTTGGTTAGGTATTCCATCACTCTAACATATTTACCTTTTCATCGTCGCTTTGATTATATTCGTCGCACCACTCCTGTATGAATTGCTGGAGGGTATCCAAGGATTTACCTTTCATTCTATTTAATAAATATATCGGTCAGTAAGAAACACTAAAATTTTCTAGAGATCTTTACGAGATTTCCAGATATAAGTTTCGCAGAGCAACCGTAGTATCGGCAGGTTTGTCCCCATCTTCCTGTCGACGCGTAACACGAAGCGTATGACCCTTATATTGAATTTCATTTGTCGTATTTACCACTTCAACACTGTCAGACGCTAGAGGAAGACTGGAATATCAAACTTACGAGGATAAAAGCCTACTTTCGGCAACTCTTTCTCCTTTGTCAAGTCATCATCATCTTCCTTTGGATTTGGTGCGTATATCGCAACCGCCTCCTTTAAGTCAGGTACTCTAGTGGTATGCTTCCGCACAAAGTGATCCACAGCATCATACACTCCGTCCACTTGTTTGATCTCGACAGACACCGTGTTACTATTCAACATTCGTTCCCACAATATTGCCAATAATCGGTCCCAATTGGTTCGCAGAATGGCTAGACGATCGCGTTAGCTGATATTACTTGAAAGTCATTGAATGCATACGTGCTGCGTAGAAAACGACACTGAGTAACACAACGTCGTTTCCAAAATACTTTTTGCATAGATTTGACAGTCGTGGTCCAAGTAGGCCTTCCCAAAACGCCTCCTCCGACATCCTTTCCAGGAGCGTAAGGATTTTATCGAATATCAGCTTAGCTTGTGTGGCTTTTGAAACTCTGAAAAGGGAGCTTTGTACTGGCATGGCTTTTGTGAAGTGAGAGCGGTTAAAAGCGGAATAAGGTAGATGCATTCTATGGGGAAATCTTATATATGGCGTAGGGCGTCTAAAAGTCAATGTGCTGTGCCACTTGTTTCGTGCAACCAGTGGCATGAGTCACAGTGCAAAAATAGTATCATTTGATTTGTGTTTGCCTCTTTTCGCCCAGGATTGGATTTAAAATTTGAGAATATACGGGCGTCTTGTCAAGGTTTTGCCGTAGCTCTTCATCCTTATATTGGATACTCTCAAAAGGTTGAATAATTGGCATGTAAGTAATTTCACATGAACAGAAACTTCTGTATGGCGCAGAATCTATGGGCTAATTTCTGGGCAACTTGTTTTAATTTTCCAAAAGAAATCGAACGTCCGCAGTATGATACATGAAACGGTTCCAGGTAGGACCATTCCAGGGACAGATATTCCACGTAGTGTGACATATGTTGAGGGACAAGATAAATCCAGTCAAATGCGAAAAAGGAAATGCTAAGTAACTACGTACTTTGTCGGGATAGGCGGAAGGAACTATCATGGTGACACCAACGCAAAGCACCACAATAACATAGCAGCTAAGAACGTTCCTGTGGACGTACTCTATAGCGTTGACAAAAGTAATGTTACTATCCAATGGAAAATTAAGGTCGTCGTCGTACGCTATGTTATCGATCCCATACTCTGGCTGCTTATGGTCCACCAAAAACAAAGTCGCTGTATACGATGGTCTCCGGATGGCTAGCTGGCGGTTCACCGGAACCGTGTTCTAGACACCCGATCCATCACTTATCCAGTCAGCACGCGATAACCTGCCTGGATTTGCACCAACACACCTTTTCCTTTCTTGTTATACCGGTCTACCCCGGATTCAACAATAGCAGGAAATATGTTCCCTCATACATGAATTTGACCACTTGCACCTCTGCAGTTTAATTTTGGTTCCAAGTTCTCTTGGTCGGAGTCGATAGAATGGCTCCATCGCTTCTATTGATCCTTTCAAGCCCTTCAACACCTATTGGCCTCCCTTACTTTTTTACCCTCGTACCGAAAGTGGGGAGGGAATATTTTTGATGGGCGCGGCAATCCCGATTCTATGGATATCTTATTGGCGAAGAACATTTTATTGTTGAGAAACTTGCTTCACATAGTAACTACTTGGAAAATCTTGCAAATTTAGCTTTAGAATCTTTTCAGCGGCGCTCTCATCGTCATTATCGGATACAGATAGATAAGCCAAGTAATGAAGACATTTATATGAAGGAAGCAGCTGAAAAACGTGAGAATACTCGGTATACTGTTAGGGATAAGGAGCGGTTCTTTAAAATGAAGATAGACAAGTGTTTGAGCGCATACGCTGCAGCTGAACAGTCGGATACTGGTATCCGTACCGCTCAGAGATGTGTTAAGCAATACGGTGAACGTGATAATAGTATCTTTGGCGTTCGCAAAAAGTCAGGTTGTAAACCGATTCTAAAAGAGGAGCAACGACAGGAAGTTTCGCTCAGCAAATTTTACAGAGATTTGCGCTCAGAAATATAAAGCTTTAGAAAAGATGAATTTATACTTTAGGAGTAATCACTGTGAATCTTTCGTAACCAATAACTGCACGTATGTTATATAGCATAGAAGTAATGGGTATAATAATGAACGGAATATCGGATCAGTTATGCACTTAATACTTGAAAAGTCGGATCCTTCCAATGGGTTATAGTCATACGCGACGATGTCATGAGCATTGCGCCATACACCGTTTGTGTAGTAAAACCATAATTGTTGGTCGGACCAATATTTCGCGCTTGGCTTGATCCATGGAGACTTTCATGCGCTTGATATGGATGTTGCCTTGTATATGTTGGTCCATCCTCGCTTACATCATGATCACAGCCGAGCAAATTCTAAGGAATTCGTGACCTGTTCGGTCGTGACAAACTGGGGAATGCTAGGTGTCACACACCGAGCTAGACAATGAATGTCCTGGCTGGGGCTTGGTTTGGAGTCTCAAACAAACAGCAACCGTGGCTTCCGTTGTATAGCTCATGCAATATATGAAGAAGAAATTTAAGAATCCGCGTGAAAGAAGAGACGAGATCGGTACATCAAGAACAAGAACAAGTTTACAAAGCTATGGCTACCATTAATATCTTGCTTAATCGGTCAGACACTGAGCAGATTTTGTAGGTGTAATAGACGAGCAGGACGTTGTACCAACCTTGAACAATTTCGATTTAGCCGTTCCAAGCAGCTGTTGGTTTGATTCCGTTGACTGTCCACAGATTGTGCCAGACTGTTACAACAGAGCAGTGCCTATCTATTCTGACACGGCTGGCAACAATTTATTTTTGCCA
Source organism: Apophysomyces variabilis (assembly GCA_002749535.1). Lineage (NCBI taxonomy): Eukaryota > Fungi > Mucoromycota > Mucoromycetes > Mucorales > Mucoraceae > Apophysomyces > Apophysomyces variabilis. Next base: position 638,665 of record MZZL01000399.1, on the reverse strand, counting down.
TCCCAAAGTGACTTTCGGGAGACATTCAGACCAATTATGCTATACCTTGCTCAAACGGAAGTCAGACCTTGATACCTAATTGACTTGGAAACGAAACTCAGAAAGCTAATTCGGCCATCTTTTTCCCCGTTATATCTATCGATAAGAAAAGGACTTGGTCTTTACAACAACAACTTCCTGTACAAGCTGGAATATTTCTTTGAGCGACAGCAACATCAGCAATAAGGGCAACAACCTTCAACGTAGCAACATCACTAACAATTCCTTGTTCTTTCATGCCACCAACATAACACAGCTTTCTGCCACTTATCAGTCATATATCCGAGAGTTATTAGAAAAGCATGAGACGCTGCCATTTAAGACATACACAATGAAATAACGGCAATGACCAGCAACTTTAATGGATGAATTAACAACATTCTTGTCTTCTGAAACAGCGAACTATGATCCCAACTAGGACGATAGCCAGTATATGGCACTGACAAAATGTATCACTGACCTTAGTCTGGCAACAAGAACAATGAAGCAAGCGACACTTAATATTATGACGATTCTAGTGATGTTGACTATTGTCGAAGAAAACAACTTCGACAAATTGCCAATTTGTAAGTTGAAGCTAACGGAATGTATGTTTACGACGATTTCTCTCTGGGGAATTACTTAGGACACGACATCCGCCGAACCGTAATAGGGAAATTTGTCGTGTCAAGTCGTACAATCATCCAAAGTGTATATTTGTCCTACACGATATCTGGATTACTTAAAGATTAGTGTTTGCCGTCTGTCAATCTGCTGAAGTACTGGTGCGATAGAAACGTATAACAAGATGTTGATGAGACCATTTATTTATCGTAGAGAGATCAGATTACGCGTCCACCGTCTTAGAAGAACTATTTCACTACTGGGTTTGGCGTCACACCTAGATATATAATGAGACTTGATCTAGACGTTAAAAAAGTTGGAATCATTTGTACTCTAGTTTCTTTCTCTATCGAGACTTATATTGCTCCTACTACTCTTGCTCACCTACATATGCGACAGTACGACATGACATTTCTTGCTGCACGTTTTATATCGGAGAGTCAGAATATATGCTGTGTAGTACTCAGAGCTTTATTTGGCCTCTGTACAACTCGGCACAACATTTCTCCCTATTATGGTTTAGCGGACGTCTTCCTATTGTGCAGTGTATGAATCTTACTGATAGTACATTGTTCGTTTGATCTTCCTAACAGCACTCCATATGGACATAAGTATGAATAATTGAAGCCTTTAACATTTCTTAAATTCCATGATATTCTTTAAAGGTTTCTATGTGATTCTTGTTAAGCATCGAATACATACTAGTTCCATGGTAAGTCGCATCTTATTTGCAGGACTTTAATCCAATCTCCTTTAGTTCGACCTTTGTCCTTTATTTCTATTTTTTGTGCAATTGCCTTTAATCATAAGTAACAGTTGAATACAAAGGTTGGAATGTGTCATGGTTTTGTGACTTCTGTCAGCGTTCTTGTCAGTGCCAGTGGAGTATTTGGGCGCGTCCGACTTCGTTAGTGCTGCATTTCGACGTTCTACCCATAGCGGGCTAATACGAGCCTTCGCGCATCTGTAGTATAAAACGAAGATGCACGAGATGGAAGCATAATTCCTAGGAGTATCACTTGTTTGTTCACTTCTACGTGGTTATTGCTTATCGTTGATGTAGAAAAGGAGATATCCATGAATAATACTACCCGTCTATTGAAACTTTATGTAGAAACGGCATTTCAATTAGCAAGCTTAAAGTGGACTTACTGCTTCAACCTTATGTAGTATTTTAAAGTATTCTGTAAGGATGGATGAGATCTTGGAAAACGGACTTCTCCGCGAATATATTCCTGATTTTGATGTTTGTCTGTCCCAGCAAAAGCAAACATATGGCGGTTAATCATTTTAGCGCCGGGACTTAGGTTTGGGCGTGAATGCAGTCAGAGCGGGAGCTATCAAAGGAGGTTTTCTCCTCTCTTCAAAAAGTTTACCTGTGTTTAACTTTTGCTCTGGCTCTTGTAAGCCTCCTCCCAAATTCTGGGCACAATGATGAAAGGACTGAAGGGTGTTGTAAGCATTATCCATATCTGAGACGTTGCTTGATTCACATGTTGCTAGCTTTCAAGAAGTAAATCTTCTCATCAAAATGATTCGAAATCTCAGTCGCAAAAGCAGCAATCTAACCAATCTCCTCGGTCAACATCCTCGCAAAAGTCCATATCCCCTGTTTCAACTGGACAAAATTCTCAACAGCAAGAAGCAGCCAAACCAGCAACCAGCGTGACCATTACCACTATTGACCAGCAAGACGATAGCCAACCAAGCTTTGTCAATGTGGGTTTCTACAATGCTAGCGCGTACTCGTATTAAGATAAAAATAGGCTGCGTCACCCGTACGAAATTCTTTAACTGGGAGACCTGTTGATGGTCCAAAGAATATGGCTATGAATAGACTGAAATCGACACCCAAAGACACAATCCCTGTTGGCAAGGGACCACGACGACAGAAATCTTCACGCTTCCATGTTCGTGAAAAAGTAGAGCTTGAAAAATATCCACACTTTAACGGTAAACGTCATTAAGACTATAGATGTAAGCTAGAATTGACAATCCTATACAGAGGTTCCACCATCACAGAGACACGAACTCTTTGTCAGAAAGCTTCATCAATGCATGGTTCTATTTGATTTCAATGACGCATCTTCGGACCTTAAAGGGAAGGAAATTAAGCGACAGGCTCTTCAAGAGATGCTTGAGTACGTCGCCACGACAAGAGGGACTATCACCGATAGTATCTATCCCGACGTTATTCGGATGGTAACATCTTTTCTGAGAAAAATTTGTATGCATCTGACCTAAAGCGTTCTAGTTTACTATCAATCTGTTTCGAACGATCCCACCTCCTCTTAGCACGGTTGAAGCATTCGATCCAGAAGAAGACGAACCTGTGTTGGAATCAGCATGGCCACATTTGCAGCTAGTATATGAATTCTTTTTACGATTCGTTGAGTCTCCTGATTTTAACGTGCATATTGCGAAGAAGTACATTGATCAGAAGTTCATTTTGCAGGTAATAAAAATGCACAACTGCGATTTAGATGATATATCTCATACGAATCTAGCTACTTGAACTGTTTGACAGCGAGGATCCTCGTGAACGCGACTTCCTGAAGACAACGTTACACAGATTATATGGGAAATTCTTGAACTTGCGTGCGTTTATTAGGCGATCCATCAACAATATTTTTTTTCAGTTTATCTATGAATCAGAGCACTTTAATGGAATAGCAGAGCTGCTGGAAATACTTGGAAGGTAAAAAAGGTCTTGTTAGCGGTTCAATTCACAGACGGTTATGTTTATAGTATCATTAACGGCTTCGCACTGCCGCTAAAAGAGGAACATAAGATATTTTTAAGCAAAGTTTTAATGCCTTTGCATAAACCATCTCCTCTGGCACTGTACCACCCGCAGCTGGCCTATTGTGTGGTACAATTTCTGGAGAAGGACCCAGCTTTGACATCAGAAGTAAATATAAGATACGCAATGTTCCAGTCGCTTGTTGTCTTTAACGGCATCCCATAGGTTGTGTATAGTTTGCTACGGTATTGGCCGAAAGTCAATAGTGCTAAGGAGGTCATGTTCCTTAATGAAATTGAAGAAATTTTGGACGTGACAGATGCAGTCGAATTCAAAAAAATAATGATACCTCTGTTTCAGCAATTGGCGCAGTGTGTTTCCAGCCCTCATTTTCAGGTTGCAGAGCGGGCTCTGTACTACTGGAACAACGAGTATATAGTAAATCTCATCAGCGATAACATCGATACAATAATGCCAATTATGTTTCCCCCCTTATACAAACATTCAAGATCACACTGGAACAGGTACCATGCTGTTCACAAGCGTTAAGCTTTCTCATTATCTATAGGACAATTCACGGCCTTGTGTATAATGCATTGAAACTATTTATGGACATTCGTCCATCCTTATTCGACCAGTGCACAGATAAATTCAAGCATGACGAAGATCAGTAAGTTATAATCAGGTCTTGTACGAAGTCTAATCCAAAAAGCGGAATTAGAAAGCAAATGGTTCGTGAACGCCGAGCATTAGCGTGGAAAAAGTTGGAGGCAATAGCATCATCAAAGAGAGCTAATGGTATGGGTAATAGATGCGCGACATAAGCTCATATGTCTCGTAGAGAACTGCCAGTCTGTGGTAGAAAACCCAACTTAGATATGCTATTCTCTATGTCGAAAATTAAAAAATAATGGGATTCGTTTGCATAGGGAGACATTGGCTGGGTCCAAGCCGCTTGTATTACATGGACCGGATGACTTAACAGGGAACATCATCAGTATTCCTACATACTGCTTATTGAATGATAACTTTCCATGGACGCAAGATTTATTTTAGAGTAGCTCGACTATGGTTCAATAAGCAGTAAAATTGTGTTGGATGTAAACCGATATCTGGTCTTCCGATAATGAATGTCACCAGTAACAGAATACCTGTCAGCGATTCATTCGCGTTATCCGTGGCATCTGTGCTCATATTCAATAACGTGCTCACACCTATACCTTCTACTTCTTTTCCTGCACCTTTTTTCCCCAAAAGGGTTTTCCGGACAGATGTATCCTTGTTGGTAGATTCTATGATCTTACAGCATATCTAATTTCAGCATCGCCTTCTTCCCTTGATGGGTGTGCGGCGGGATTCCCTTTGATTCGGAAAGTAGCTTTGCGAAATAAAACTCCCCAAAGAGAGGACCAACATATATTACGTCTCGCACGCGCTTCAGGCGTTCTCTGATATGATTAACAAAGGCTTATGCTCCGGGAAATGTTTGACAGCGAGGCTTCGATTACATATGGAGACTTAAAGTTTTTCGGAGACTGTCCTTTTATGGTAGGATCTTTACACAATTTGCTTGTACTTCTCTGATGATCAGTCCCTCCGCAAGTGGGGCATCTTATGGTCTTGCCGTTTGACAACTTTTCCTGCACGCTTGCATGCTGTAACTCTGCCTTTGCTTCATATTTATGCGCTTCCTTTTTCATCTGCTTTTGCAGACTTGATCAGGATGTCAGACTTTTTCAGAGATCATAGACCTTCGACGACTCGTAAGCAAGATCCACGAAGCGTGGGAAAAGTGAAGCGCCTGCTTCAGGAATGCTTTCAACGTCCTTGCAAGGTGAGCTCTCTGCCTCATCAGCATCTGCTTGTGTAACATGGAATGAATCCATCATCTTTGTTCTTTCTGTCAGTGGGACTCACTTTGGTCAAATCACGGTTTAGCTACCAACATGCCACGGTTGCAAAGGCATTGCTGTTTACCTGAACGTATTTTGCGTTGAATGACAGTAGGCAGCTTGAAGTCACCATCTCCAGTACGTCTTTGCGCTTATTACGCTTGTTCATCTTGGGACTGACGAGAGATAAAGAAGTGATGATAAAATCTGTCCGTAGTCTTCCGATATGGAACACCATTTTTTTTTACCTAGTCTCTCACTGGATAATGTAAGATTGATATCAATCTCTTGACGCATGATATTACCTGTCTCCTTTCTCTCTGACAACAGAACACTCATATATCGTCGAAACTTTTGCACCTATAGTACCTAGAGTACTGAGGCGTTTCCAATACTTTCCGTAAACAATGAAAGACATTTTTTTTTTTGGAAATACACTGTGAAATCGATTGGAAAAGCGACATTTAGTATGGTAAAAAGTTCGACTTTTTTGCAATTCAGAGGGAACAACATACATTCATACTATGGACGAGGTTGTTTTCCGGAAACACGGATGGAGTGTCGCCAAGATCCAAATATGGTAACGCCTACTCGTGCACTGTAGTTATCCCAATAGAAAGCATGTCAAGAACAGCAGATTAGCAAATTGTAATCAACCAAAGCCAGATAATTTACGCTAAATATTATATTTATCTTAGGATGTTTAATGTGGCATGCGTTTAGGCTTTTAGATCATATAAAGTCAAGGGCAATTCTGCGGACGTGGTGCAAGGAACGAGAACAGCGCGTCCCAAAATGATGCTGCAAGTGACTGTTTTCTGTACGTGTCTGAACGCAAACGCTTTTCGGCGGCTCCTGTCAAGCATCTTTTCATCATCATCACTCTTTACGATGTCTCGCCCTATGATGGTAATATATGTTTCTATTTCCCTTAAGTTGGCACACAAGCCGTTTTCATGGACATCAAGCGCGATCACGCCATCATCGCATCTTCTTCGAAACCAATCGATCAGTCCGCGTGCCACACGATGGCTGTTGGTTGACGACCGTGACGTTTCGTGGCATCATGACAAACGGCTGTTGCAATGTAACAAATTGCAATAACAGATTTCAATTAACAATTTCATTACGTATAGCAACCTCAAATCATCCTTCTGAAAGAAGGCACAGATTCTTCTCAAGGAAAGGGTCAACTTCTTTCGAACATCAATGCTTGTGCAGCCGTCGTTGATACCGTCAAAACAACCTTGGGTCCACGAGGCATGGATAAATTGATGGTGGATGGCAGAGGTACGGAAAGTTTGTGTTTATAGCCTCGGCCCTGAGCTCTGGTTAGGTGAAGTAACAATCTCAAACGACGGTGCAACTATTATGAAGTTACTCGATATTGTCCACCCTGCAGCGAAAACTCTGGTAGACATTGCTCGGTCGCAGGATGCTGAGGTCGGTGATGGTACTACCAGCGTTGTCCTCCTCGCTGGTGAACTTCTTAAAGAAGTCAAAGGTTACATAGAAGAAGGCGTTAGCCCGCACGTCATCATCAAAGGATACCGAAATGCTGCTAGATTGGTAAATAATGATTGTTTCCCGATATTGATAAACTAATCGTGTGTATACAAACAATAGGCTATCAACAAGATTAAGGAGTTGGCTGTCAAAGTCGATCGTGCTAATGAAGAGTAAGCTGAGGCAATTCCTCGTTCAAATACTAAAAAGATTTGGTATTAGAGAGTTCCGCGATTTTCTTTCGAAGTGCGCCTCTACTGCTATGAATTCCAAGCTGATTTATTCGCAGAAAGAGTTCTTCACGAAAATGGTTGTGGACGCCGTTATGTCATTGGATCAAGAAAGCTTGAACGAGCGCCTGATCGGTATCAAGCGTGTCCCCGGTGGTGCCATGCAGGATTCAATCTTAGTCAGAGGCGTTGCCTTCAAGAAAACGTTCTCATATGCTGGTTTTGAGCAACAACCTAAATCCTTTAAGAACCCAAAGATCCTTTGTCTTAATGTCGAATTGGAATTGAAAGCTGAAAAGGATAATGCCGAAGTCCGTGTGGAGGAAGTTTCTGAATATCAAGCTATTGTGGATGCAGAATGGCAAATTATTTTCCAGAAGTTGGAGGCTATCGTTGCCAGTGGCGCGAAAGTCGTGCTGTCTAAGCTACCCATTGGTGATCTTGCTACTCAATATTTTGCGGATCGCGATATCTTCTGTGCTGGTCGCGTTGCCAAAGATGACATGGACCGTGTTGTACAAGCAGTGGGTGGCGCTGTTCAGTCTACTTGCTCTGATCTCCGTCCAGAACACCTAGGACAGTGTGAATCATTCGAAGAAAAGCAAGTTGGTGGAGAACGCTTCAATCTGTTTGAGGGCTGCACACAAGCCAAAACTTGCACGCTTATTCTTCGTGGTGGTGCTGAACAATTTATTGCTGAAGTAGAGCGATCCCTGCATGACGCTATTATGATCGTCAGACGCGCAATTAAGAACAGCTTGGTGGTTGCGGGCGGTGGTGCAACAGAGATGGAGATTTCGAAATACCTACGTGAACATTCCTACACTATCCAAGGCAAGCAGCAGCTTATCATAGGTGCTTTCGCAAAGGCTTTGGAAATCATTCCACGACAATTGTGTGACAATGCTGGTTTTGATGCGACAGATATTCTTAACCGTCTAAGAATGGAGCATTCTAGAGGTGAGTCTGCAGATTTGCAGTTATCATTAAGAGACTGATCTATCGTTACCTAGGTGGAACGTGGATTGGCGTGGATGTCAACAATGAATCTGTTGCTGATAACTTCGAGGCGTTTGTTCTGGAACCTGCTCTTGTTAAGACGAATGCGATTGCTGCGGCTACGGAAGCTGCCTGCTTGATCCTTTCAGTGGATGAAACGGTGAAGAACGCACAAAGCGAAAAGCCTGGCGCAGGACAGGGTATGCCTCGTGGAGGTGGTATGATGGGCCGAGGTCGTGGTATGCCAAGACGATAAACGAGCTACTGATGGAATAAAGAGCATAACTTTCGAAACAGAAAATAAATAAAAAGCTTGCATGATATTTGTTTCTTCTCATTATTTCTTCCTGCTCTGGATTGAATAGCTGGGTTTGTGAGGAGCAGATACTTTCTCAAATCTCTCGAAAACAACTCGAGATTTACTGCTAATTTATTGAATGATATTGTACCCTAATCTAACACAAGTATTACGTCTAGTAAAGAATCAATCGGTTCTTCTCGTTCTATCCTATTCAATCGGTCTCTGAATGTAAAAGTAGTAAGACCACGCAACAGTAAAAGCACGAAGTTTTCCTTCTGTTCCGCTACAGTACCAGCAGTAAAAACAAGCAGCTCATACATGTCGTTACAGGAACAAGTTCTGATAGACATATTCTTTCTTTCTTTCTTTCTTTCTTTACCAAGATACTAAAGCTGCTAAGGCTATATATTACTTATCAAAGGGTATAAAATATGTGCAAAAAAGTAGAGAATGCTACGAACGTTCCACAAACTTCAGCTCGAAAACTATTTCACTACCCACCGAACGATCATCCATGACGCAGAAGATACGATCTGTCGAATCGGGTCGCAGACAGCGGATATTGTTCCCAGGTATAACTTGCAATAATTCACCCTGTGATTTTTGATTTAGTAGACACGCTTTACACAAGGAAATAGCTAAGCCAACGTACCGTATCAATGTGGCGGACTTCAATAAACGTAGAGTCGAATGCCACAATGTAAGGGAAGCGGAACGCAAACGCAGTGGGATTACCCTCCCAATACATGGTCCATCCATTCTTCGCTCTTCTTCCCTTTTTATCAATATAAAATGCGAGCTCTGACATAGAAAAAGTGAGTGCCGGTCTCCTTGTGTGGATATGCTGACGATTTACCATTGTAACATAATAGGATATCGCCGTCCCGGTGCTTAAACATTGAAATAGGCTTCATATTCTCTTTATGCAAAACGATGTGGTTTTGTTCGTCCGTGGGATCCAAAACACCTAAGGTTGCAATGTCAGAACAAGATGCATCTATAGATTCTATATTCCTACTTTCGACTTCAGCAGAATTGATGTTGACCATCTGAAACCCTTTGGCGCAGCCCACGCAAATAATGTTCTTAAAGTACTGAATTGAAGATGCTTCTCCAGGAATATATAAATCCTTGTATACCCTCAGAACCTCATTAGGGCGAATCAAACGACCAAGATGATGTTTGCTCTTCTTTTTCGGGTCTGCATTCTCGCATGGTTCCAAAGCACGTATAGTAGAAGTCATTGCATTGAAACGTACAAAACAAACGAGCGTTTTCATTGCATGCGCTGGATCCGCCTTGTCCAGTACCTTTCCGACCTTGAAGAAGGAAACATGGCTACTAATCTTTCGCCCACGCTTGATACCAGATTCATGAGAAAGCAAGCTGTCAGAGTAAGCGTACAGAATCTTATCCGCGAGGACTAATATAAGCCGAGAATCGTCCAAAATATCGATTTGTGATACTTTGTCCATGTTCAAAATGCGAACCAATTCCTGACTCTTGCTTTTTTGCTTTAGGTAGACACCTTGTTCACTACCGAATAGGAAAGATTCGCCGTGTTCTAAACGGCTGTTAGTAGCCTGACAGCTTGAAACGTTTCTGGAATTACCAAACGTGGCTACACATTTAACTCTGTTAGGGGAGGAGAAAAATCGCTCACTGATCGGTGCAATGTCAAAGACCATTTGCTTTTCCATGAGTGCCTGTCGCTGCTTTTCAATGGTCTCCACCCATTGTCTCCTGCCTGCAAATGTGCTCGCATATAATGTAACAGGACCAGCGCCTTGTTTGCCCAGATGAACAAAGGAAATAGGATATCCGCTCTTATTGCTTGATAAAGGAGGAATATCTGTGCTGGCTGTTGTGACCAACGAGCTTGTACTTGCACGTCCATAGGGCATGATAGTGCTAGCTCGCTTATTTTGATCTGGCAAGGAAATGGACAGTAAAGCCAGCGGAATGGGCTATGTTCTGCTCAGTTCTCTGCTACCATTGTTCCTCTGGCGGCACCTACCTTTCTGTATAACTTGTATCGTTCTGTATTTTGCGTGAACTTTTGTTTAATGATCAGCAGGCAATGATCGAGCAGATAAACTAGCATATTGGATGATTCTGGTCCAGATTCTTTTTTCTTTAGTGGACCTTTCATGATAATCTGGCGGTCTTTTGATTGGAGATCCAGACCCTGCAAGTGTATCAATACGAAGTGTTCATTTCTTTACTGTAACCCACCAAATCGGAAACGCGCTTAATGGAAAGTTTTTCTTCAAGGAGTTGGAGGTTAAACTTGTTTTCCTCCTTGCCGGTCTCGTGATTCACATTGCTCAGAAATTCAGCAATAATTTTTTGTATTTTCGGGATATTTTCTTGGTCAGGATGGTCTTTTGGCGTATGTTTTAGTATTTCACGAAGCAAAAGGTTATATCTTCCCAAACGAGAGGTGGGCTTGGTAAGGTAACCGTTTAACTCGAGTTTTCTGGACTGAGGAAGCCGCTCGGTCATCTAGAGGAATTGGAAAATGCAGTTAATAATGGAATCCAATCATAGCGATCGAATATCACCTCGACAAACTTGGCAAATTCAGCATTTGCCGATTTTTCCGTTTCAAACCGATACTTGCTAATGATTTGATGTGCACCATAGTCAACAAACGGCTGGAACTGACCAACATATTCCAACATAATATCTCCTATTTGATGAACAACAGGATTTTCTGCTTGTCGCTTCTCCAAAGCAGCTGCTAATTTAGAATTCACACTGTGGACGGTCATAATATTCCAAAATATGACATGGACAGCGTCCTCTCGCTCTTCGGGACCAAATATATCCCCTTCCAACAAGGGGTTGATCCAGAACTGCAACAATCATCATTTATACAACAGCACTGCAATGATCTCTTGGATGTTACCTTTTGTACATAAGCCAAATCGTCCACGAAATCCTTTTCAGTGTAAATAAGCTCGAAAATGTTTTCTTGCCGTTTCTTCTCCTCTTTTCCGAGCTTGTCTGCAATGGCTTGAGGGACTGTCTTAATCCAGAGTCGCTCCTCCTGCTAGCAAATATATTAGGCTGGGCTTTAGTAAGGTGTTGGGTTGCCTGTTCGTTGATAAGCGACGATCGACTATTCGAACGCTGGTGGCCTTTCTTATTTCGTGCTTGCTGCAATCATACTTAGTACGCCAATCCTTCTGCAAACAATATAAATTTTAGCGAGCTACCTGTTCTAAGCGTCTTGGACAAATGGCACTGTAGCACAGATTTTCACGTGTGCAAGTTGGTGAATAACAATCGGTGAGAACCGTGAACACACCAGTAGGAAGTCCTTCTTCATCATCATGACGTGCAAGATGGAAAGCGGCTTCTGACTTTTCTTCTTCATCAAATGGCGTCATAATGTCTTCATCTGGCGGGATATATCGGCTATGCGGTCGAACATTGAGCCTGTCCTTGAATTGATAGAGCTCATGTACTGAGTCACGGAGTCGATGCTCATAATTAACGTCATGAAAGAATTTCTGAGCATCCAAAGCGCGTCCTAACACCAGCGCAACATTTCGGTCGGTTGTTTTTATCAGGTAGGCCAATTTATCCTGTGCACACTGTTCAAACAGCCGTGATTATGCGAAAACCAAACTTACCACTACTTCTTTCCCATCAAACGCATCTTTGTATTCAATGCTGTCCTTAACTTTTGTCCCTGTTGTAATTCTCTCTTTTAAAGCTTCCGCAACTTTCGACAGTAAAGCGGGGTAAATAGCAGGTGTGCGATCTTTTACGGAATTCGGGACACTGCTTTCATTACCAAACGAAAACGATTGCGATCTTTCTCCATTGGATCTGCTTCCAACTCTTCTCGGCGTTACTGGCATATTGTAAACACTTTCAGCGGACCGTCGCAGTGGAAGGGAGAGTGAATTGGTTGATTCGCTGCGAAGACCTTTTAACTGCCCTATTAGTTTGCTAGTGAGTCAGCGCGGCTGCCTATAGCCTGTACCCTTGGTTGCTTTACCTGTCCGGGAAAAAGCCGCCAGTTTAGCACGCATAGGCGCTGTGGATCTCGAAAGTCTCGACAACAAACTGCCGCCACTTATAGTATGAACACTGCTGCGATCGCTATCCTTGTCCGCCCACCCATCCTGTACAACGATCTTAGGTTCTGCACCTGATTTCGACTTAAATATGGTCCCAGATCGTGATATTTTGGCACCCTTTTTGGCAAGTGCAGTTAAGCGATTCATTTTCGATTCCTCCCGGAAGCTATCTATTGTTCGCATACTTGATACCGATCTGGTGTCATCTTGATCGGGTCCATACTCTGTCCGCAAAGATATAATTGAACCGGCATCGCTGAAACTACGTAAGCTCGGCGGACCGGACGGTTTTAAAGGGGCATAATAAACTGTGCCTGGTCGATAGGCAAGATCTTCTGTATCGTCATATGCAGTATTCTGGTCCGAGTCCTCAGTAAGCGATTCTTCGGAATGGAGACGTTGATGGTGTCGTGGGATATCATAAGCGGAATCATGAAGATATTGGTGGGAATGGTAATACTGGTTACGGATGGCTGCCGATGGTGTCAGTGTTCCTCCCGGGGCTGTGTTTGCCCAAGAGCTGCTGGCGATACTTTCGGCCGAGGAACTGACAGAGCTAAGGCTATCGACGGTGAAGCTTCGTTTATGAACGGGTGAGCTGTCATCTGTTCGTGCATTTCTTGGTAGACGGTATCTGCTGTAGATGCTGGTAGTAGATGGGGTAGTTTCCCCGGTATCTGTTGTTTCGGCAGGAGTGGATGAAATGTCGGGGTGCATATTCTATGACAGTCTATGTGTACATTAAACGAGAAAGAATGCAGAGGGGAGTTAAGGTAAGTGTGAATTGCACTTGAAGGAGAAAAAGGAACGAAACGAGACTCAGGAGAAAAGAGAGAGAAAGAGAGACAGAGAGAGAGAGAGAAAGAGAGGACAAAAAAGTTCTCTTTTTTCGGGGGGTTTGTGCCCCGAAAAAATTCTTGTAATTCTTTTTACTTCGCGTGTCTCTTTTGATTCTGTCAGGTTTATTGCATTAAATAGGTCGCAACTACGAAGTTCCAGATCATCCCAATGATATGAGATAACTCATAATTATTGTATTTATCCCAAATCACTTTTATAGCATAGCACAAAGCTTTCATTTGCGGAGTGTGACAAGAGTCCAGAAGAACAGATAATATTTAAACATTTCCCACTCTACCAGGCGGTAAATTATTGCACCGAGTGTCCAGGTCTACCCAAACTTGAGCCAATCCTAACTTACCTTGTCAACGTGTCACCATAGAAACCATCACAAGCTTTTTTTTTCTTTCATTCTCGATAGGATAACTTATAGATGATAGACCAGAATGAATAGTAAACTTTTTCGTACTTTTTGACATTCTCAGTCCCTGTAGGATAGTTCTTTTACAATTGTCCTGTTTCCTCTTGCGCGAGATCAAATGTCTTTCTTTTTTTTCTTAGCTAACTCACAGACATGGACAAGCAAGTGCCATTGTCACAACCATTCTGTCTTTTTTATTTGCTTTGCAACCTCACCTTATCCGAACTGAACCTGTGAACCTTTATGCAGTGATTTCCATATCTGGTGCGTACATTGTAATGTTGTGGCTATTGCGCATAGTTTGGTGCAAACGCCTGTTAAACATACATGCACTCAAAGCAGTAGCATTCATCTTTGGCCGCATCCTAAATCAAGCTATGTTTATCATCGACGTTAACAAACTCAATGTCGTAATACGCTTGCTACAACAGACTGTGTATGGCTATAACGAGCATTCATGTGAAAACTGGACAAATGAACAACGGTTTAAGCGCATCGCATCCTAACCAAAGAATTCACTATAAAATCCCATTGCTGTTCCCGTGACCAACAAATCGATAACCGCGCTACACACTGTGCCTGACGGGATCTTATATGCACCAAAAACACTTAGCGATCCGCTTAAGCAGCAGGTCTCTATCCCAGAGGTCTAACATAGCACTATGGCCATATGATTGCATAGCGCATAACGGCAATATGCAAAGTCTGTCGGTAACCACAAGCTGATCTTACTCTAACGCTTGTACGGTGCAATTGCATCTTTACCAAGCAAAATTATCCTTAATGACAATGAAACTAGAGAAAAATTATCTTTGTGCTTCCTCTACGCCGATAATTTCCGCGCTGCGCATAGTCATCCAAAACAATAAATCAGTTCAACATTCCAGTGGTTTGTCTACTTCAAATGGCGAAACCCTCCGGTATCTGAACTCTAAAACTCCTCTGTGACTCAAATAAAGCGTTAAAATTGTTTCTCAGTCTCAGAGTACCTGTTTCTCTTACCTGAGGCATAGGTCCTGATAACTCCTGTCATAGCGACAGGTCCCGGTTCTCTCAACCTTCATTGTCATAAGAACTATTATCGCAAGGGCAGAACTACTACTTACTCTTCACAGAGCTTCCGAGAAGAATTCACGCACCTTTAACGTCAGGACACATGATGAATACGCAATAATTATTTGATAGAAGCCGACTTACCAAAAATTGGTGGCGCCGGGAACAAACGGTTTTCCAGCCGAGAATATGCTGGGGTCAAATGGGGTCAACGTGCTTCTGTTTGCTGATAGGATGTTACTGGCAGATGCCAGACCTATTGCTACAGCCGCTTGAACATCTCTGTTTTGCGTGGCATGGCCGGACTGGTACGCCGGACAGCAGGGGTTTACGCATTGTGAGGCACCGTTTACTCTCACAGTCTTCCACTGTCTGCTCTTTCTTCGCCGTGCTTTAGCTCGTTCAACTCGTTCAAAACAGTAGACGCATAACTGGGAACTTCTGTGTTCATTGGTCATGGATACAGGCACATATCGGCGATGACGTTTACGGAGCCATTTTCCCCCTCGTTTTAAATGTCCTTTCAGACGTAGACCGACTCCAGTTCCTTGAGTGCCGATGGCCATAATCGGTAAAGCCTTTTGGCGCCCATCGGTCTGTGTCGTCGCTGCAGCCTTAATAAACTTGCGCTCTTGGGCGGCCACTTGATCATAGATGCGATCCGTATACAGTTTTTGTGTGCGCTTTTCATGCTCTGCCCGATTCGAATGATAGAAAGCTCGCAATTCTCTTCGGCAGTTCCTCTTTACCTACATGTATGTTATTATGAGTTAGAGGCAGAAGGAAGCCGAAGGATAATACCGCTTGCGACTCTAAAACTTGCTCCACCGTGGTTGCTGAGGCGGATGATCTTTTCGATAGCGTCTTCTCTGCACTGATAACCGCAGGGTTATTCTAAAGACAAAGTGAGTCAACCTAAAACTTAGCGGCTATCTTTATCATACCTTTTTCCTCCTCTCTCTTTTTTTGCGAAAACTCCTACATAAGGTTTTCTCCTCCAGATAACCAGCTGTGATTCTCATCGGCTTAGGAAGCGTAGACATTTCTTTAGGAATAGACACAGGCGTCTGCCCGTCACCAAATTGGCGATTATACAGGTCGAAATGTAGACGAGCGCGTTCCATAGTGACCGGCACCGTTGTCGCCAAAGTCCTCAAGCCATAGTCCGTTCCGCCAAAAGTAATAGTCTTCTTGGGATCCTGCTTGACTTCTTGATGCAGCTCTGAGATGTCCAGAAACTCTGTATTGGCTTCGCAACCTGGGCGATTCCAACTCGCAACTTTACATAGCTTAGTCTCCTGTTCTTGTTCATCATCTTTTGGTTTCGTCTCTTTGTTCGTTTGTTGCTTCTTCAGAATATCCAGCTGCTATAGTTTCGTTTATTTTCTTGTTTAGCTAATGCATATGATATTCTTCACTTACCTTCTGATATATGTATCGCAGTCTTCGTTGATCCGCGAGCTGTGACCTTATCTTGCTTAGTTCAGATTGGCTCTTTGCGCGCTCGAGTTTAGCCGCCTTTAAATCTTTATATATGTCGGTCTGTTTCTGTTTCGCTCTGGAATCATAGATATCGAATTTCTCACTCTTACGCTTATCGCGGACTTTTCTTCGAGCTACGTCCTTGCTTCTCCGATAACTCTCCATTCGGCTTTCGACGACTTCCTCCCTCTGCCGCAACGCGTTTTTTATCTGCTTTTCAGCCGACTCCAGAGCTTTCACCCTCTGTTTTGCATCTTCTAATGAGCATGTAATATTGGCGATGTCTAAGCCGGATTTATCTTCAAATTGACTACTTGCGCTATCTGCACGCTTTCCTTTCGACTTTTTCTTTCTTTCTTCGTAGTGAGAAGTATCTATAACCCTCCCTTTTTTTACATCACCGTCAATCACGGCCATTTGATGAGGTGTAATGGTGATTCGCCACCGCGGTTCCAAACCTCGAGTATTGCAAATATGCTTAACTTTTTCTTGATCAAAGAAGGAACCAATCACAGCAGATTTGTTCGTACGAGCTTCTCTGATATTGTCGATTGTGCTTCCATCTTCTTTGTATAGATTGAACTTTGCAGAATTGGAACCAAACATCTCATACATGGACGCCGCATCGAGAGGTAGAGCATGGATTGAGGCAGGGCTGATAGTTGGGCAGATATTTGCAGTGAACTTGGAATATCCTGTCGCATGAAGAATCGCATTTGATAACAAAACAAATCGCAAACGAAGAGATATTGCGCTGCTTAATCGACCTTTCGGCACGTATGGTCTAAGTGCGTTTGCAAGTTTCACGACGATATCTATCTCGACCTTCTGGAGCTCATCGTTGTCGTTCCATATATCCGACACATCACTAGCTTGTACGTTCCCGTCGATGTCTGTTGACAGCAGTAGTTTCTTGGTGATAGCTTGGATTCTTATCAACCTTCTTCTGCTGGGTTCTTTCTTCAGTGTCTTTATCTCAACTTCTTCCAACTCGTCCTGTGCCTCTTCGATCGCTGTTTCTATCGTCTCTTCGATTCCTTCATCATCCATGACACTGATATCGGCTGAAATAGCTAACTTGTCCATATCGCCTCTTGCCTAATTGACGTTTGTTCAGCTCATATATCAACGTTATGACAAGTAATTCTCACCTCTTCATCTTTTTGATGTGGCTGGTTATCAGCCTTTTTAGGCCTGTACTTTTCCTTTGCCTGTTTCTCCAGTCGTCTGATTGCTTCGACGCATGACTTCTTCCGCTGCAAAAGATTGGCTCTTTGATTCCCATCCATTTCTATTCCCAAGCGCTTCTCCAGCCGTCGCAAACTTTTGCGTTCTTGTTTTAGTCTACCTTTTATCTTGCGTCTGCGCCATTCTTTTTTTCTCCGCATCGTTCTGGAGCTCTCTTCCCGCTGCTTTTCCTTTTCTTGTAGTTTTTTCTCGGTAATTTCCTGAATCTTCTTTTCTCGTTCAGAGGCAAGATTGATCCTGAGCAGGATACGAAGCAAGTGATTAATTGATTTGTGGAATAATCCGCCTGCCCACATGTTCTGCAGGTCTGTGGCATACTGCTTCAACTGGAAGTGCATGACGGTGCTTAAGCCTGCAGGTGGTTTTGGCAAGTCCTTCAAGCCTTGGTGCTGTAAGGAAGACCAGAAAGATTTTCCTTGAGCTTTGTAGCTTTGTCTTCCAAAATAGTCTGAATGAAGGAACTGTAGATGTGCTTCGGTAAAGAGGTTTAGGAATTCGTCATTGTGTTTTTTCGACAAAGCTTTTACATAATTCTTGATGTTATCAGGCATTGGGGCCACAGCTATTGCCAATTCTGAGTTCAAAAGTTCTGGATGTCGAATCCACTCTTCATGTATGACATCCAAAACATTAAATGTCTTGCCATCTTGTTGATAGTGCGCTTGCTTTGACTCTGCATCCAAGACTACCGAGCCGGATGCGTACTTGAGCATGGTTGCATGTACTGCGGTTCCCAGCTCAGAAGCGTAGTTGGTGGCCTGTTCGGATGTGATAGCAATGGTCTCAAGAAATGTCTGCTTCACTTGATTGTCAAGGTCTTCTCGTAAGATTTTTGATAATCTAACGGAACATGTTCGTATTATTTCTTTTTCCTCTTTACTGTCGTCATTCACAGTAACTTCTTTGCTGGAACCAGCTTCTTCTACTTCTCCGTGCTCCTCAAGTCTCGCCCGTGCTTCCGCCACGGCGTCATTGAAATGAGCTGCAGCGTAATCTCTCCAAAGCTTGCCGATTGATGCTGGCTCAGGATAGTGAAAACAGAGGGTTCTACGAATCGTTCCCCGTGTTACATTTATTGAGTCATCGGCTTGCTCGAGTGAAGTTCTTGGGACACGATCCGCTTTCTCTAAACGCGTTCGTAGCTCTTGCAGGATTTTGTTGGTTTTTGCTTGTTTTTCAACTTCTGACTGAAATCTCGCTTTCTTTGCCGTGTTTTTCCTTGGTTTATCCTCAAGTTCTTTTGAAATGATTGTAACTAACTGGTTCTGAAACACGTCGTGCAAGGCTTCAATCGCCTTGTCCAAGGATATATTTGATTGAATTACTCTCTTTCTTTTGCGTTTGTTTTCTCGTATTTGCGGGTGCGGTACTTGCATGGCTGACAAACGGAACATGTTTTGTTAGTTCAGTTTATGTACATCTCATTCAACGGGAATTCACCTCAAACAACGAAAATATTGTTATCATAAGAGAAAGAGCAGTGTAACAATTTCAGTTGTCAATTGGTGAAGTCAGTTCGGCATGATGATCTTGTAACTAGTCTATTTTTAGATGAGCAACTCTGACTGGATAAACATTTGAACAAAGAAGTTTCAGGTCTTTTATGTATAGTCATTTGAGGAGGAAACTGAAAATGCATAAAAGCCAAGGCACAGGACAGCAGAAAATGTTATAATCATTCGTAGGATCAGCTGCAAATGAACCAACAATTAATCTCTGGTCGACTCCAGCTACGAACTTTCTTCTAATAGTATCAGGTTATGGTATTCAAGACCATGATTAACCTTCATGACTCTGACATTGTATTCAGATCAT
Organism: Apophysomyces variabilis; assembly: GCA_002749535.1. Taxonomy (NCBI): domain Eukaryota; kingdom Fungi; phylum Mucoromycota; class Mucoromycetes; order Mucorales; family Mucoraceae; genus Apophysomyces; species Apophysomyces variabilis. The sequence continues at coordinate 619,399 of MZZL01000399.1, read as the reverse complement.
TGAGTTAGAGTACCGGTGCCTGTCTGAGATATAATTACCAAATCATTAACACATGAACTTGTCTGATTCATCCCTGCTGTATTATCTCACGATCGTAGTTCTTATCATATCTATTCAGATATGGAATATACCAAGTATTGTACTAAAGTATCAACCATATTTTAGCCTGGTTATCACTCTACTGTTGTCCATTCTATCAGAATTCGACAGAAGAGATGATTTCCCTCTGGATCTCACTCCGCTTGAGTCTCAGGACTGAGGGAATACCCACTCGGTATTTCTTCCACACCCATGTGATGTTTTAAAATGCTTATTCCTTGCGTTCCTGTGTCATAGAAAGAAGCTTATTGCCAGGATTAAACACCTGAAAGAACAATCCAAGGAAATCATGTCTTCAATTCTTATCAAGCAAATATCGTGGCATTTTTTTTTGAATTATATAATACGTAGTCAAATTCACTAACAGATCATATTATTTGTCGTGTTATAAAAGTCAGCAATTGCGATATTACTCTCGGAGCATCTAATGATTGGAAACATCTCATCTACATAACTATATCTTGCTGCTTCTTTGTTTACCTCAGTTCATGGTGCAATCTTTAAGGGTCTAACCCCCAGGGGTGTCTGCGTTGCATCCCACTGATTAGTTTCCTAAAACAGATAACGAACCTGTCATTTGGAGTTGACAGATAGCTTTCGGATAAGAATCTGTATCATATATTTATATATTTCGAAAGTGCAAGCTGGTAAAGCCGGTATTCTGATTTCTTCCATTTAGAGACATTGTCCAGTCCACTTTTTTTTGTGCTCAGCTCCTTCTGTTTTTAAGTAGAGTTTTGTTCTCGGGCATACCTTTTCCATCTTTATTGTTCTTATACCCTTCTTTCTTTTATTCCTGATCCGATATGCAACCTGATAGTCAGCGGCAAGCTCAGAGCCGCACAACTAACTCACCCGCAGACGTCATTGGGGATGCTCCATTTACGGAAGACGATCAGACTCCACATCAAAGTCGACGATCCCGATTATTTCGACTGATGCAGAAAACATCACCATGGCGGCATTCTTCCTCATCCGATGTGAAGGAAGTTTTGCAAGGGAACAACGTGGGAATTGACAATGACGAAGGGTTATTGGACATGTCACCTCTTATTGATCTCTCCAACCTGTTTCTTCGAGTCTCTGTCATTGGTGCAAAACACTTATCTCCTAAAGATGATGTGCGTTCTCGGAGGATTTATCACGTAAACTTAATTGGTTTTTCTTTAGGATGGTGCATTAAATCCGTATACTATTGTGAGCCTCAATGGACAACGAGAAAGGACTCATGTGGTTAAGAAAACAGCAGACCCGGAATGGCACTGCACATTTGATTTTCAGCTTTTCGACCCCATGGGAGAACGTTCTAAGCAAGGAATGCTTTGGTCACATGGTCTTTCGTTGACTGTCTGTAGCAAGGATCGGTTCAAGTCGGTTTATCTAGGTCAATTCCAACTTCCTTTTGAGCAGATGTTTGAGGATACCGAAGTCATCGAGTTTGATGACGAGAAAAATGAGGTACGTTTTTCTTTTTTCTTTTTTCTTTTTTTTTTTT
>MZZL01000399.1:577206-617578 GCA_002749535.1 Apophysomyces variabilis | reverse complement strand
AAGTCATCGAGTTTGATGACGAGAAAAATGGGGTACGTTTTTCTTTTTTTTTTTTTTTTTTTTTTTTTTTTCGCTGAGCCTCATCACTGACGACAACGGTATTTCCGTTTTTCCCTTAGGTTCAGTGGTTCCAATTACAAGCCGCTCGTCAGCCACGACGATTTGTATTACGACGACGACGCTCTCCTAACAACGAGGTCGAAGATGAGAACGTTGGCGAAGTGGGCATTCGGTTGGGTCTTGTACTTCAAGGTCAAGATCACAATTCAGAGGAAGTACGGAGCAGAATCCAACAAGCGTGGAGAATGTTATTGGATGGCAATCCGTACTCCTCGCCGTCGGAAGGCTGGGAAAGTACATCGTCGTTGCATTCCGATATGGAACATTTAACGGTACACGACATGCCGGATAATGATAGCCGAAGGGCTGTGAACAGGAAAATCGGTTTGGCAGAACCCACATCGTCCAGTGTGACCACAGCCTCATCAGGAACCGCCACACCTCCAAAGACCAAGCGGCGTTACCGAAAAAGATTTAGGCGTCGGGGTAAAGACCAAATTGCTCAGTTTCTACCTGACATTGTTGGCGTTACATTTTTGGAGATCGCTCATGCGAACGATTTACCTCCTGAAAAGAATGGTAGGACCGATCTTACAGATTGAAAGACTCTGACTGATATGAACAGTAACCCGTACTGGATTTGACATGGATCCTTTTGTGGTCTGTTCCTATGGTGCATCAACTTTCCGTACACGTGCTATCCGCCACAACTTAAATCCTGTGTGGAACGAGAAATTGTTTTTCCATGTACGACAGAACGAGTCAAATTACAAACTTAAATTTGCAGTGTATGACAAGGACAAGTTTTCAAACAACGATTTCGTAGCTTGGCAAGAGATACCCATTACAGACATTATTAACAACCCCCAAGTGAATACAACGTGCGCTATGAAAGCAAACATTCCAGCAGAAGCCATCGAAGCCGGAATGGATCTTCACACTATCCCGCTGCAAATGGCGAAGCAAGAAAAGTGGCATGATAGACATCCCACTTTGACATTTAGAGCAAAATTCGTGCCTTATTCCGAAATCAGAAAAATGTTCTGGATGGCCCTGGCAAAGACCTATGATAGCGATGAAAGCGGATCGATGAATAGACTGGAAATTCAGTCCATGTTAGAGAGTGTTGGTTCTACCATTTCGGAAGCTACCCTGGATGCGTTTTGGCGACGCCATGGAAAGGACCCAGGCAACGAGACCGATGAACTCTCTATCGACGAAATGGTGCAATGCCTCGAAGAATTTATGCTTACCCATGACGATCGTATAGAATCGGCCACTAAGGCCACAGAGGATTCAGTTCATAACACGGGAGAAGAGGCACCCTCCGACGACGAAGAGGAGGGCGCATACACAGATGACAGCTCGTACCCACAGTCCGAGGATGCGGAGGATGTAGATGACGCTGATGATGACGAAGCTTTAATCGATGCTCAGGGCGTTCAATTTACTGGTGCTGCTTCAGCTAATTTATCAGAAATATTAGTCGATACTGAAGATGGGAAGAGAGGCGATTCGGCTAATGAGAAAGTGATTCGACTGGCAGAATGTCCGATATGCCACCGACCCAACCTTGCCAGCCGTGCTCAAATGGATATTGTTACTCACGTAGCAACATGTGCAGCTAATGACTGGACCACAGTCGACAGATTTTTAATGGGCAACTTTGTTACCGAGGCATATGCCCAGAGAAGGTATGTGCTTTTAATTGCAAGAGAGTGATATCATTCTTATAAGAAATAGATGGTTTGTCAAACTTGTTAGTAAAGTCGGCTACGGAAAATACTCTGTTGGGACGGTACGTTAATCGAATATCCTGAATTATTGCTGACGTTGTCGCCTAGAATAATGCCAATATCATTGTACAAGATCGTGCTAGTGGACAGCTCATTGAAGAGCGTATGAGCGTGTATGTCCGTCTTGGTATGCGATTGATCTACAAGGGAATGAAAACAGGCATCCAATCTAAAACTGGTAAGCTATTCTGAATGGTGGATAGAGCTATGCATTAACTTTGCCTATGAATTTTAGCCCAACGTATATTAACTAATATGACAATTAAACAAGGTCGCCGCTTTGACGCACCTGAGTCTGTCCATGAGATACAACCCTTTATTAAGTTCCATCAACTTGATCTAAGCGAAGTGCTTCATCCTGTATCTGAATTCAAATCGTTTAATGAGTTCTTCTACCGAGAACTGAAACCTGGCGCACGACCTTGTGATTCTCCCGATGATCCTAATGTTGCTGTCAGCGCTGCGGACTGTCGCATGATGGCCTTTCAAACAATTGACATTGCTACCAACATATGGATCAAAGGTATTGAGTTCAGTTTGGCCAAATTACTGGGGGATGAGGAAAAGGCCAAAGATTTCGAAGGTGGATCTCTGGCTATTTTCCGTTTAGCACCACAGGATTATCACAGGTAAAGGGAAAATCCAGGCGCATGAATAATAACTAAAACTATGTAGATTCCATTCTCCTGTGGATGGTGTGATCACCGAGATAAAGCAAATCGCTGGTCAATATTATACAGTGAACCCTATGGCCATTCGCACAACGTAGGTGCCCATTTTTGTCGCCCCTCTCTTTTTGGCGTTGCTAAAGAACATTTTCTTTTCATAGATTGGATGTCTATGGAGAAAACGCACGTTCTGTGGTCCATATGGATACTGATGTTTTTGGGAAAGTCGCTGTTGCTTGTATTGGTGCCATGATGGTCGGATCCACAGTACTCACTGCCAAGGAAGGCACGCGTCTTGCTAGAGCCGATGAGTTGGGCTATTTTGCATTTGGAGGAAGCACATTAGTAGTCCTCTGGCAGAAGGATAAGATTAAGTTTGATAGTGATTTGCTTGAGAACGCGGAGAAACCATTAGAAACTCTGGTAAGAAAAGAATTTCGGTTTTTACGGCTTGATAATGATGGCTCATATTTTAAAATAGGTCCGAGTGGGCAATCATATTGGTCGCCGTTGTTAGAGTTTGTACCATACCAATAGAAACTCACAAATTGCTGAGCAAAATTATATCGCGCATTATATGCAGTTTCATGCTAAGTGCATCGTTCTATGTCATCGAGCATCATGATGCAATAGGCTCGCACCAAAGCCCGTTTGTCTCGAAGGATAGAAAAGGATATGAGGCAGAACAATAAAAAAGTGCGATCTCCATGAGAGTAACCATTCGCAGTATACAAGCTATATGAGATATGCTATCAAACAATCAGCTGATGGAACAAGAAAAGTACAAAGCAGCGTATGACACTGGGTGATTCCGTTTAGCTAAGATATATTTTATATCTTAAGTTCGCATTGAGTAATGATTGAAAATAAGTTTGCAGAGTGACCCTTAGTAAATACTATGCTTCCTTATATGTTACACTCTCTTTAAATTCAAGCTCTCAATAGAGTTGAATCATTTCTGGATACAAATGAAAGGTGCTGATGCGTGTTATCCATTGTCGGGGATATAAATCAAAGGTAAAGATAGCGAGCCGCGCATCATCAATAATAAAAGTCTCACTATTACTTAAAGAGATCGACGAAGAAAGAAGAAGAAAAAAGGGTAAGAAAGAGAAACGAAATGCAAGACAAACATACAGTATGGGAAGGGGAGAAGAGGGACTGAACAACATTTACAGGTTGGGGAGAGAGGAGGCGGAAACCACTCAAAGATGGCCGTCGATCACAGCTTTTTTGACTTTGACCAAACCCCATCCGCATCGATAAGTAGCTCTATATTCTTCATGTTCGCCGAACAAGATGGAGCTTTCACTTTCGTAAAGTAGGGATTTGATCCCTCTTTGAGACTGTTGTCTTCGTACAGTTGGCGTGCCAATTGGCGCATCAGTTTCTTTGCTTCTTCGTAATGGCTGCAAACGTGCGTCGAGATACTGTTATCATGGACATCTTCTTTGTAAGGGGAGTAGACCTCGGTGACAATGTAAACCATTCTGCCCGAGAGAATGCTCGAGCTATCTTGATCTTCTGTTTTGACTTTTGTCGCTTCGGCATGGAGTACTGTATGCCTGCGTTACTGAAGAAATGATGTTACACACTCCTGGTTGCTTCTGTAAAACTCGTCCAGTCATGGCATTGTTCTAAAGCCCGCACTTTGTAAGCTGCAGCGGGGTTTAATAACCTTGCAACCCATCGCGTGTTCTTTTTCTTGCTCGGTCTTTTCTCATCTAGGAATGAGCTACTTTGAAGGTGGCTTTCCTCCCCTTTTTCAATGGGTGACGCTGGGCATCGCCTCTTTTGTCATTTACAACTGGCTATTCTCGCACAAGACTAAAAAGTTCGCTGTCAAGGCGCCCATTGGTAAAGCATGACCGTGTGCGGCAACGCTTTTTCGCGTTCTTTTCATAACCCTTCTCTTTTATTGTTTCTTTGTAGAGGCTGATCCTTCTTGGAAAGGCCGTGTTCTCGAGTCCCCTTCGCTTCGTGTAAGTACAGATATGACAGCATGCAAATACTTTTGTTTCTCTAACACCGCCCGGTCCAAAAGAATCCTAATAACCCCTCAAGCATCGTGTGTTATGATCCTGCTACCGGATATCACATTGAGGATATCTCATCGCCAACTGTGAGTCAAGTACAGGAGGCTTATCAAAAGGCAAAGGTTGCTCAGCAGAAGTGGGCAAAGACCTCGTTCGAGCAAAGACGCGCTGTGCTTCGTAGTTTATTGGACTTTATTCTGGCTAATCAGGAGACCATTTGCCAGGTAGGATGTAGAGACACAGGAAAAACAAGTAAGTGACGAGAAATAGTGCCTGTATAACTGGCAAGCGAACTCAGCAATGGTTCATTTTTAGTGATTGATGCATCTCTCGGAGAAGTCATCACCACTTGTGCTAAGTTGCGTTGGACCATCGATCATGGCGAGGCCGCATTGACTGAAGACTACCGCAGCCCTGGTTTAATGATGATGTACAAACATGCAAAGGTTGTCTATCAGCCCATGGGCGTGGTGGCTGCCTTGGTCAGCTGGAATTACCCGTAAGTAACAAAAAATTAAGGAAAGAAAAGGAGCATGTGGAACATGATCCCATCTGAACTCTTCTATCTTTTTCTTTTCCGTATCAGATTTCACAATGCGCTTGGTCCCGTTATTTCCGCTTTGATGTCCGGTAATGGTATCATTGTCAAATGTTCTGAGTACGTTGCTTGGTCCTCCCGTTACTACCATGATATTGTCCGCCAATGTCTCCTCGCTCATGGTCATGATCCTGAATTGGTGCAATTCATTAGCGGTTTTGCTGACGTTGGCGAAGCAGTGGTTCGCTCGGGTGTGAATCATATCACTTTCATTGGTTCCCCTGCTGTTGGTAAAATTGTACAGCGTACTGCTGCTGACCTACTTGTACCCTGTGTTCTTGAGCTCGGTGGCAAGGATTGTGCTATTTTATTGAAGGATGCCGATCTGCATCAAGCTATTCCAGTTTTGATGCGAGGCGTTTTCCAGAACTGTGGCCAGAACTGTATTGGCATCGAGCGTATCATTGTTGCAGAAGAAATCTATGACAAAGTGGTAAACGAGATGAACGAACGCATCGGTAAATTGAGACAAGGTTCTGTCTTGGCTGATGGAGAGGCTATTGATTGTGGTGCCATGACCATGGGCAACCAGGTAAGGATATGCAATCTACGGATGCTCGCAGCGTGTTTCTAAACTGTTATACCGAATAAAGTTTGAAAAGCTCGAAGCATTGATTGAAGAAGCCGTCTCACGGGGTGCTCGCTTGCTCCGTGGAGGTAAACGGTTACAACATCCAGTACATACTCATGGCCAGTATTTCCAACCCACTCTTTTGGTCGATGTTACTCCTGATATGGCTATTGCTAACAACGAGGCATTTGCGCCTATCATGGTCATCATGAAGCACAAAGGTCCTGAAGATGCAGTTCGTGTAGCCAATGCTTGTCCTTTTGGTCTTGGTTCGTCTGTATTCTCTGCGGACAAGGGGCTGGCAGAGAAGATGTGTCTCCAGCTTGAAGTCGGTATGGCGAATGTAAATGACTTTGCGGTCAATTATCTTTGCCAAAGTCTTCCATTTGGTGGTGTTGGTATTTCTGGTTATGGACGATTCGTAAGTGGTATCAATGCGCTCTTTAACCATTCTTAACTTCTTTTCTTTTTCCTATTTTCGCGGTATCAAGGCTGGTCCTGAAGGTTTGCGTGGTCTATGTGTTCCAAAGGCGGTTACCATTGACCGTATTCCGTTCGTCAAGACACCAATTCCTCCTATCCTTGATTACCCTGTTAAAGGTGCTACAGTCGGTTACGGATTTGTTGAAAACTTGGTCAAAATGATCTATGCCCCCAGCATAACGGACAAAGTTAAAGCAACCGTGGGATTGGCAAAGGCGGCACTCGGATAAATGCGGTTCCCACTGTAGTTTACTTTGCTTTTTCCTATAATACTGTTTACTGAACAAATCATTACCCTACTCTAATTAAATTTTTGCGTTCACCCGAGGATTAAATTGCGCTAAAAAGGATATAAATATGCGTTATTGGTGAATGAGTCATGCGGAAAGTATATTTCGCTTACATCAATGAAGGATTGAGCAGTTCCATCACCGTTTACAGCACATCAACATTGCCACTCAGTATACATTGAGCAGAAAATCTTCGGACAATGACCGATGCTTGGAGAGAGTATAAAGAAGGCACAGGCCAGGGCCCACTAGTAGAAAAGCTCGGCGAGAGGTATAGGATAGTGTGGAGGAAAGATAGAATGGAGTCTCAATATTTCAGTAGCCAGAATGCCATTTATGACGCAAGTTGGCAGGATATCTCTCGCTAATAATATTACAAGAAAAGAAACTGCAGTGAAGCTAGAAAGAAGGAGGAGAGAGATAGGGAAGACGTTGGATGGTCTGTCAAAGTGGATCTGATAACAACAACGCAATTAAATGTACTTGAAAAATTACAACAAAAAATATGAATATCTAATTTCTTTTTTAAATTCTTTCACTTCTAGACTTATTTCCAGTACTTCTTTCTGGTGTTATTTCTCAAGAAAGTCTCATAGATAGCATAAATCGTATAAATCGCATATAAGATGAACGGCGTTGAATAGTCCGAGTAATCAAAAGCCGCAAAAATCTCGAAAATGTCGCATCTTTATATGACATACGACTTTCCTATGACTTTGTGCAGCTTTCCTATCCCGGAGTGTTGCGTTACAGGAGTATGAAACGAAGACACAATGAAGGGGCGATCGGCTTCTCAAAGGATTGCACAACAGCCACAGCAGTTTTGTTCCAGTTTCTTCTGTGTCATTGCCTTTTGACTTTCTCGTATACCCAATTACACCGTGACCCTCTTTCTTTATACTTTTTATATACTGTCGGTATTCTTGTAAATAGGAGGCCACATTTTTTAAGGTATTCGCTGAGGTAAAACATAAATAATCAATCAATACATGCTTTTTATGAATTGAAGTCAAACTCACCTAAATATTCATCCTTCAAGACATGTTTCTTACTTGGGCTCTGGTAACATGCCTGGGGAGTCACTGATTTAATTTTGACACTTTTAGAAAAGATTCAGTGACTGCGAGCGCCGTATGGCACGAGCATGAACTTATAAGCAAAGTAGATACATTGTTGATTCGACTGAATATCAGAGTACTTATAAAAGCTGCAATTTGGCAATATTCTGTTAAAAGAAAGATAAAAATAGAAAAAAGTGTAATATATTATGGTAGATTTCTATATTGTTTGCAGCGACTTCTTAAGGAAAACCCTTTGCAAGAAGGATCTTTGCATATGCTGCATGTACGTGTTGACTTTTTAGGAACGTGTGTAGGACGAGTAATTACATAACTAATGGCTGAGCTTGACAGGTTTGCTGTTTTTGGAGCAAGTCTTCTAGGAACTGGTAGATTAGGATTATGTATAACTGGACTCGCTGCAAGTTGGACTGCAGGTAAGGAGAGTGGGTGTGTGAATAAACTGTGTGCTGCAGAAACTGGAACGAGAGGTGAAGGAGTATGTGCTGGCAAAATAGTATGAGCGCGCCCAGGTGATTGTAGCTGTTGACGCATAACTTCACATATGTCTCTGCTTAATTGAATACTGCTGGTTGCTGTTCTTCTTTCATTCCATATATTGAATTGCATCCTCAAGTGGTCAGGAGTCTTGTAGAATATATGTACACCATCAGCACTATCTCTGTTCCATGTTCGAGCAAGTTCTTTCCAATCCATATGATCTTGTGAGTTTTGGAAGTTGGCCATTAGGTTTCGGAAAAGACTGAATTCTTGTACAGTATGTACAGGAACTATTGCATAGATGGAATTTTGCTTCTTAGCAAGGTATGAGTATAGCTGTCCCTTTCGGTTGGCTGTCGATTTTCCAGAGATAATGAGATATGCACTGGTTTGCACTGAAAATCCCTCATCTAATTGCTGTACCGGATTGTCACTCTGATTATTGGCAAGAGTAATATTTAGTTCTTCTGCTATATCACTCGGGAAGAAAGTTATGCCAAATGTTTCATGGGGCGCATTCAATCTAAATCCATCCTGATATATTCCTGCTTGCTGAATGTTGTAAACATCCAGTCCAAGGTCTGCCCTTAGATCTTGAATTGTCTTAATCAACCATGGCTCGTAGTGGCCTTTATGTACACGGCCGTATCTGTTGACAGTACCAACCTTAAAAAGGATTGATATCCACATGTCAATATGCCTGTATGTATTTCTAAATATATGATTTTCAACTTACATCTATATTGTGACGTAGACGATAATCAGCAAGAACTGAGTCTGTCAAATGCGGCCCTGCACCAAAGGAAATAAACTTGCGGATAATATTTTGATGCACGCCTCCTTCTAAGGAATTAGTTCCACGGCTGCATCTATACAGTGGAAGATTGTTGTTATCCCGGCCAATGATAAAATAAAAGGAGAAGTTTGGCGGATCGGATACATGTCCAAGATGTATAGCTTTCAATACGTTTTCAGCTTGTTTTTCTGCTTCATTGTCAAATAATGGAAGTCCCGTTTTTGCACACAGAAGAGGACCATACTCTCGGAACAAATTCTCCACCACTGGGTATAATTCGTCAGCTGGAGGTACAACACGCCTGACCCTGCGAAATACCCACGAGGGTTTAGTGGACAACATGTAGTCCCAGCTAAGGTTCTTGGAATTAAGATATGCTTCCACCAACTGACGATCCTCTTGGTTGACTACAAAGATAGCATCGCGCAGGCGACGAAAGAATTCTTTTGCCAAGCCATGTCGTCTTGATATCTTAATCATATCCATCAGATGGAATACGTCTTTTAATATCCTAGGGTTTCCCCTGACAGATGGCTCGATTGATTCCTCCATTCTGTTACCGTCAGTCTCTTCCATAGGACGGCGAAGAGACGGTAAGACATCTTCCAAAAACTGTCTATCGCCTTGTACATTATCCGTAAAAAAAATTTCTGGGGCTTCATGCCCATATGCACTGTATGATTGAATCATCTGCCGGAAAGATGCTTTGAGGTGCGACGGTGATTTGGTGGGGACGAGCATCTGCATCCGGATCTCTTCATATTCGTTGCATACAGTGTAAAGTGCAGTAAAGATAGGCGCACTTTCAATCTTTGCCATATGCTTAATGATCTTGAAGGAATGGTCGCCTTTCAGAATTTTTCCACCAATTTGCATCATTTGTTTATCAATCAATGGCCGTATTTCATCCATGATTCTAGTGTACACTTGACGCAAATACGCTGATGATGGAACATAGCCGGCGTATCCTTGCATATCACTGAAACTGGAAAAATTGGCAGGTCGAGCATGGCACAAGAAATCACCAATTGTAGGTTGGCTTCTACGTAGCTTTAAAGCATTCAGATATTGCAGTTCAACTCTGTCATGGCGGAGCGTATGTAGCTCTTGTAGAGCATGGCGAAATCGTTCAATTCCCATGCCTTTCTGAATGCAAGTCCGTAGCAAATCCCCGACTCTTTTTGATACTGCGCATCGATGCGTAAGATACGCTGGGAACTCGGCAGCTAAATGACCGGAAAGTTGCTTCATAATACGTTCGTTATAGGAAGCTAACGTTATACGGCAAGTGGAACTGCTGCACTGATAGCGTACGCCCATAATATAGAAACAGCTGGTTGTCAACATAGGCAAATTAGTGTCAAAAGACCTTTCCTACACAATAACACATTTATACATACCTGTCTATATCCACCACACGACGTGCATAAGGATCACTATTATAAGACTTAACATATAATTTACTATTGCATGTCGGGCAGTTTAACTCCTCGACTAGGTGATGAGGCAACCAGAGAAAGACTCGAGGATAATAGAGTACAGCAGGATCGATAATGTTACTTTTCATAGCGAAAAACGGTTCTGGCGGATTAACCCAGAAAGTACCACGGTTATATTCCTCTGGACATGTTCTCTGGCTTATTCGGGCTTGCAATGAAATGAAATATTGCTGTAGTATTCCACTAGGAGCTTCTGTATAGCTCTGGTCATCATCAACAATATTCTCATCATCATAAGTTGATGGCTCTTTGAATATGTTGTTTCTAGAGAAGCTATCTTCATCACCAAATTCTTCGATATTAGGGCTACTGTGCTGCATGTCAAGGTTATTGCCCATTGAAGAACCACGCTGGGTTTCAGATGCTATATCATGGACTTTATCCATATTCTCCATATCTGATCCCGATACCTCCATACTCTATTTGATGAGTTAATTTTCCAACCGTGTAAGTTATTAAGGGGTAGAACCTCTGTATCAAAGTGATCGGATTGAAATTCAGTGGCATTGCTATTCCCAGAATGGATCGAAGCATTAGATGACTCCGCTGTCTCATAGATTACAGGTGAATAGAAGTTTAGTATCCTTTGGCTACCCGATGCCTGCTGGCACCTTTTTGCAGGACGTCCGGCACGATGATTTGGCTTGTTTCTTTGTCCTGATGGTCTTCCTCTTTTCATTTTAAAAAGCTTTCCTTTTTGCAATATAGGTTTACGGAGAAGCAACTGTGAAGCGTGGTACTTGTCTAACTAAGATATCAAGATATACCAGGGCCCTCTTTCTTTTTATTTGTCTAGTTCACACCCAGATTACAGAGCCGCAGGGATTATATGCGAAAATTATTGGGTAAGCGGGAGGCCAAAACGATTATATTGAATGATTACTGGCTCTCCAGAGGATTATATTAATTTCTCATTGGACCGGAGTGTCCCCAGACACTTCAAGCCCGCCCTTACTTGTACTTTTTCTCCTTTATTGCTGTTTGTTCTTTGAATTGGAGAGTCGCTCAGGCTTATTTTTGCTGACTCCGACCACTTTTCGAAGCTGTTGATATTGTGCTTGTCAAAACCTTTGTGTATTTCCAGATTGAGGACAATATTTCCTTAACTTCTATTTGCTTGCAGTCATATACCTCTTCGTACAATGGGTTGAAAGGTAAAAACACAGCATCAAGAAGATTTGCTACTTGTGCCTTATTGACTATAAAAGTTTATTAAATATTGCTGGAATATGGAGCAATAAAAGGTTATCCTATATTGTGTAACTAAAGTCATTATATTCTCATTCTCTCTAATTTTATCTTCAATCCATGGTGTTGATGGTGTTGTTCCCTTACCTACATATCTTTTGTACTTGAAAGGGTGGGCATTAATGGCAACTAACTATAACACGACATCCGCTAAACCATGATAGGGAAAATGCCGTGTCGAGTTGTACAGAGGCCAAATAAAGCTCTGAGTACTACACAGCATATATTCTGCCTCTCCGATACAAAACGTGCAGCAAGAAATGTCATGTCGTACTGTCGCATATGTAGGTGAGCAAGAGTAGTAGGAGCAATGTAAGTCTCGATAGAGAAAGAAACTAGAGTACAAATGATTCCAACTTTTTTAACATCTAGATCAAGTCTCATTATATATCTAGGTGTGCCGCCAAACCCAGTAGTGAAATAGTTCTTCTAAGACGGTGGACACGTAAGCTGATCTATCTACGATGAATAACGGTCTCATCAACATCTTGCTATACGTTTCGATTGCACCAGTACTTCAACAGATTGACAGTCGGCAAACACGTATCTTTAACTAATCCAGATATCGTGTAGGACGAATATACTCTTTGGATGATTGTACAACTTAGCATGGGAATTGCCTCGGGCACTCCTCCCCCAAATTATATGATAAAGTAGACGCCGATTGATATACAAGCCAGTAAAAAAATCAAGAAAGAAGCGGAGAAATAAAGCACAGGTAGCATCCCAACAACTAATAAAGTGCCAGAGACATCCAACAGGCTATACAAAGTATAGAACATTTACATGCTAATCTACGTAATAGTCTAACTAACAAGGTTATATAAAATAAAGAGAGGCTGTGCATAAGATATTTATTTAAAAAGTTATTAAAGATATGGAGAGGGAGTGCCCGAGAAGGTAATGTCTATAACGGAGTGCCCGGGAGAAGTAGGAAGCCCTAATAAAAATGCTAAGAAACCTAACTGCTACTTTCCATTATGGCTACAGCTACACATATAAATCAATTCGGTAAGATCAGGTCAATCATTTCTAGAATGTCTAAAAGTGGCGACAAAATTAAGGCAAATAAACAATATATAACTTGCAGTTTTGTAAAAGTCTTTGGAAATAAAAATCAAACAGAAGATCTGATTACATGATAATCACTGCAGCCATAATAGAAGATAACTAAAAATGCGTACTAGAAAATATTATATATTGTTTGCAAGTTTTTAGTATAGAGGTTTTTAATCTTCAATGATTTCTATATATTTATCACTATTTACTACAGCTTGATCTGTTTTTTCTTTTTGCTGAATAGAGATATCTCCAAAATGTTCTTATGGGATTTTTCGGATTCAGCTTCTTAATGGCCTCTTCACAAAATGGTCAACCATCGGCCATGTCATCTTTATACCCCTTTTAAGTTCGATGGTTGCCCAATGACAGTTACTGACATGATGTATGATGTACGGAATGGGTTTTGCTGCTTTTTTGAGGCGCATATACGGTATGTAAAGCAACGGCTGATATATCAAGTCGCCTTCTGCATTTCTACTTTTATCATCTGAGTAAAGCGCGATTGGTGTTTCGTATGTGTCTGCAGCAATTTGCACACAATAAGGTGATATAAACCAGTATTCCATTAGACATGGTGGATATGGCTTCTGGAAAGTGATTCCGTAGGAAATGATAGTTTGCAACTTGTCCACATCATAATGAAATATCTTCCTGTAAATGTTGGCATACTTGTCCAACGTCCTGATCATGCCTTCCTTCACTGCGGGAAATTCATTCTCGTTCCCCTTTGAGAGTACCGCAATTGTTCGGAAGCCACACCAACCGTCTGACTTGACATCAATTGTACCATTGTAGCACCCCATTGGTATGGACGAGTTCACCTTGAAATGGATGGTTTTGACCGGCGTGTTGGCCTTAGTTCTATTGAGCCTATGGTTAATACGAAATACAGGAAGTGAAGCTTTCCTAACCTTTTACGCCTAGATTCCTCAATATATTTGTTCTCAAGATCCCGCTTTGCCGGAAGTCCAAATGAATCATATTCCTTGTCTGCTTCTCTTTTTTCTCCTCTTGCTAACTGCGTATCATGTGATGTACGTTGCTTCCTCTACGTTTTACGTATATGCCCTCACTAATTCCGCACGCCCGTAATGGGGGACATTTGCGTAAAATGACCGAGACTTGCGTCACGCCTTCCACAAACGGGTACTCGGGACGTAAATATGATCCTATCAGCATCTGTTTTCACTGGATGGGTTATGGACACGGAGACCTGGATTAAAAATAATAGGACACAGGTACGGACACGGAAACCTGAAAAGCGCCGACCAAAGGGTAATGGAAAAAGCACCTATCCATAAACCTTTCTGTCGTAAGGAATCTGGTTGAAGAAAAAGAGGCTTTATATATCTGTACCACCTTCCTTACTCCCCTTTTATAAACCTTATTGAAGAATTCTAGTTAAAGGTGGTATTAAACGCCATCCTCTGAGAGCAGATGATGGATTGACAGAAACAACGATTACTTCAGTTAAGGAAATGAAGCGCTTTGACTGTCAAGGTTAGATAAGGTATGCAGACACTTGTTTGGATAGATCCTTGCAAAGAAACATTGGTTTGAAATAATACTTTGTCTCACTAAATTGTTCAAGTAGACATATTCCTTTGTTTAAAAAAATGCTCGTCCAGAAATAATTCTAATTGGGTCTAAAAAATGCAGAATCGTCCCCATCTTCAAGTTAAAATAGAGTATCGCCCTTAGCTGTAGATCAATTAGCAACTTGTATATCAAGGAAAGACGAGTACCATTAGTTATCGTAGATATTAGAGTTATAGAGTACTGAATCCTGTGTTATCACTATAGCTGTTCTATGTTGAAAGTTTCCGAAAGAAATCTAGAAAAAACCGAGGAAGGTTTCTTCTTGCATTCAGATGTATTAGTTCCTTCCCTCAGATTCCCTATGCATTTACAGTAATACAAGTCTTTTGTTCAAAGCTAACAAAGATTGGATAAGCATTCCCTTTCTCTGTTTATCTGGTGATAAAAGGAAATCATGTTGTATATTTTAAGGACAACTTGGCCTTTGTATTGTTTCATTATTCTTGTGCATGCAGAGTGTAATCTACGATGAATGACTGTGTGATGAGATCGTCGATGCGCTGGTAATGGCGATCTGTATATGGTAATAAGCCGTCCAAGATTTCCTTGGCGTTGGATAACTCCACTAAATGATCAGGACTATGCGAGGATAAAATGGCATGTAAAACTGTCTGTGCCACATTCGAATGTTTTGCGTTGGTATTCCAATCACGGATGTATCCCAGTAACTTCTCAAGATGCTCTGAATTCATCTCAGCAATGATTTTGTCCACTTCTACAGAACCCGTAATACTGTCATCTCCTTCAGCCCTTGCCTCAAGCACATCTCGGAATAGTTGGAGTAAACGGAAGGGCTGTTCTAGAGACATAGCTAGTAAAATAGCATTCAGATAGTCCTTCTTGCGCATATAGTTTTGTAACTCTTGCTCCCTTAAAAAGGAAAAGATTGTTTAGATACAATATATATCAGCCATTATTTTAACTCACTTCAAAATAAATTCTTCTTTTGCTTTGAGCTCGGTTTCTTGCTCCTCTAGTGTTACATCTTCCCAAAAGTTTATCACTGAATCGCCACCTCCAGATACGACAAATTTTTCATCTTTTCGTATAGCCAAAGCCCATACTTTTTCAGTATGATTATCAAACGTATTCACGCATTCGTTGGTTTTAATAGTCCACAGCTTTACTAATCCGTCTGACCCACTGGACATAAGCTGTAACCCGGCAGTCAAGAAATCAACTCGCAGAACGGAGTTCGTATGCCCTTCAAACGTCTGTTCATGCAAGTTTTAGAACTAGTATCGACATTTAACTGTTTACCTTTAAGCATGTAAAATCTTTTAAGCTCCAAAGCCGGATGGTTTTATCACTTGAACTGGTCGCCAATACTTGATCAACCGGGGAGAACCGTACACACCAGATTCCTCTCTTATGGCCTTTGCAGGTGCCGACTAAAGATCCAGTATCAATGCTCCATATTTTTGCTGTCTTGTCTTGTGAACCGGTGGCGAAAAATTTATCGTTTGGTGCAACACAGATAGAATTAATGTCTTTATCATGAGCTTGGTATGTGTAGAGTGACCGAGCATGGAAAGATTCATTAGGTGATCCGAGGTCCATATCACGCAAGTTCCAGTATTTGATGGTACGATCTTGACTTCCAGTGATCATGAAATGATTGGATTTTTTTGAATAAGCTATCGCACCAATAGCCTCTGTATGACCAATGCAGACACCTGCGCATAAATATCTACATCCCATCTGTTACACCAAGTTACGGCATGAACTCCGTACCTTTTTGCTGGATCTTCCTCATTCACGTCCACTTTCCAAATCCGCGCCGTTTTGTCCTTAGAACCTGTCACCAGAACTTTACCGTCACGCGATCGATCCATACAAATGATCATATCATTATGACCATAAACAAGATCACAGTCTTGAGTTTCCACATTATATACTTTAAGCTGTTCGCTATTGGTAGCTGCTGCTAAATGACTGTCGTCTTCTCCGATATAAGTAACATCCACCACCTCGTCGTTATATCCAACTATCTGTTTGATACGCTTCAGTCTCTCTGGGATGGAATAAATTAAGATGTTCTGATCGCTGGTAATGGCTGACAAAGTTTGGGAAGTCTCATTGTAACTACAAGGAAGAGTCAAAAAAACCAAACTTTAACTAATGACTAACTTACATAACATCCGAAAGAGCATGTTTACTGTTCTTCTCTGATTCTTGCGCTAATACAAGTTCACCAGTTTTTAAGCTCCAAAGACGCACAACACCTGAAGAATTTAAAAAATAATAATAGTCAATTTCGCGATCCCTACTATAACGTCACCTACCTTTGTCGCCTGCTGTGTAAAATATTTCAGAGTCTTTCCATTTCTCGTCGTATGCGCTCAAATCGCTATCTCGGGATATAAATCCGACCGTTTCCAAAGTCTAGAAATTCACCCTTAGATCACATCATGGTCACGTGAATGGATACTGCTTACTTCATAAATAGGGTATGTTGCTTTGAGTTTCTTTGCCTTCCAATCCCACACATTTACAACTTTATCACGCGATCCGGAGATTAACGTACGACCATCCGCTGAAAAATCTACACCACGAATGACACTAACGTGGCTCTGGAGAACAGCAATGCAGCTAAGAGAAATGGAATATCAGCAATCCGAATGTGCTTATCGCTAATAACGCACCTTCTCGATTGCAAATCCCAGATTCGAATTTGACAGTCGTCGGCACCGGACACCAAATACCATCGACCCTCAAAGTTGTGGAATTTAATCGCACTGACAACACCTCCATGTCCCTTGAAGTTATGAGTGCAATAGCCCTTGTCAATATCCCAGACTTTAACAGTTGCATCGGCTGAACCAGTCGCAACGAGTGTTGAAGTGGGGTCAATATCCATCACAATGATCGGTGCCTCGTGCGCCTTTAAAGAACGAGCACATTCTCCTTTTTGAAGATCCCAGATACGCATTTGCAAACTGCGACTCGCACTGACGAGATGCTTGCCGTCGGGCTTTACAGCCATCGTTGTGATAATTTCTGTATCCTAAATAGCGACATAAGTTCGACTTGCTTTGCAGAAACATGGTAGTACGTACGCCAGCCAATCGGTGAAGTTTCTTTCCCGTTGCAAGTTCTGTCACATCAATGTCCTCATTATTGGTCGTAATTAGCAGTGACTCGTCCGAGGTAATAACAGCTTTGCCGCCGGTGTAAATGGATTCGATCGTTTTAACCGAGTTGAAGCTGTCCATAATTAGTTTTAGTCGGGAAAGCCAGTTCAATGTCTGGCTGTGTTTAGCCAAATAGCTAACCTTGTCTTCAGTAATAGTTTTTGGACGTTGTCTTCGGCCATCGTATGTGCGATCGAGTCCTTCTCTTGAATGAATGAGACCTGCACTTTTTTTTCGGCAGAGCAAGAGGACCGAAGAAAAGCAGTCATACTAGGGCTTGCAGACTCCATCGCGCGCCGCTTAAAAACCGAAGTTGCCATTTCCCCGAAGTGCATTTTACGTGCTTGTTGCCAAATATTATCGCTTTCAACCTTACACTATTCCTTCTCTTGCCATAATGAATAAGTAGGAGCTTAAGTCTTTTAGCTGGGATTTTTAAAAGGAAACCGGTGCCTGATGTTCCCGCGTAAGACGGTGTAAACAACATAATTAAAGCAATTGAGAACAATTTGGAGATGCAGGAGACATTCATAGGAACACGTCATTTTCCACAGAGCATGCTTAGCCATATATATACTTTTTGGTCTATTGGATTACAATTACTGGATTTCCCATTGCTAATAAGAGGATCCGGTTACTGACGACTCATAGTTTTCACGCTGTCGGATGAGATAATTACTTAAGCACCTTGAGCAGTGCAAATCTTCGCTAACATCGTAGTTCGGAGGTAAATTGGGTGTCTGTGCTCTTCGAATTCATAATCAGCAGAAGCTACTAGGCAATCTTTTCCTTTTATGATAAGCAAGCTTCTCACAACGTGTCCTCAACTGGCACGGTCGTTTTCCACGCTGCAAGCACCTAATGTCGAAGTAGACAATCTCGTCGTTGGCGCAGGTGTGGTAGGATTGGCCATTGCCGAAAGTCTGACTCGCATAAGAACAAGTGAGACTACTATAGTCGCAGAGAAGAATAAATACGTCGGTGAAGAGACAAGGTCATCATTGTCAGAACCCATGCTGCTCGCTTAACGTTTTAGTTACCCAACAGCTCTCGCAATAGTGAAGTCATTCATGCTGGCATTTACTATCCCCCAGAATCTCTTAAAACAAAGTTGTGTATCCGAGGCAACCGACTTCTTTACGAGCTTCTATCACGCACTTCGATCCCTTACCGTCGCCTAGGTAAATGGATTGTCGCCCAATCGCCAGAACAAACGAAGTATCTGGAAACTTTGCATGGTAAAGCAGCCAGCCTCGGTGTCGAAACCTATTTTTGCAGTGAAGAAGACAGATTGCAGCAGGAGCCTCATATTCGCGCACAATCTGTGCTTGTGTCCCCATCAACCGGTATCATCGATTCTCATGCGCTAATGGACTATCTCCAGCAACAAATCGTTCATAACGGTGGTGATATTGCACTCTGTACAGCTGTAACAAACATGCGACCCGCTTCAACAATGCCTGGATATCTGGTAGAACTAGTAACTAGGTCTTCGTCTGCTTATGAGGAAAAAACAGTCGTGTTAGCTAAGAGAGTTTTTAACGCGGGTGGACTCCATGCGGACAAAATTAGCAACATGTTGATGCCTGGTCGATACAAGCTGCACTATGCTAAAGGACATTATTACACATATAGAAACCCTGTCAGCGTAAACCATCTTATATACCCTTGTCCAGAGAAGAACCTGGCAGGACTTGGTACACACCTTACATTAGATATGGCAGGAAAAATCAAGTTTGGGCCAGACGTTCAGTACATTGACAATCCTTACGATTACAACGTACCAGATGAAGAGAGCATGGACAAATCTTGTTTTGCTAAAGCTATTCAAGAATATCTTCCATCTGTTAACGAGAATAATTTGAAACCAGATTATGCTGGCATTAGGTAATCCTTTACATAGTCTTCTAGCAAGACCTAGTCATAACTGTCATGCAATAGACCCAAACTAGCTGGGCCAGGTGAACCATTCCGAGACTTCATTATCAAGGAAGAAGCAGATAGTGGTCATGATAATTTCTTTAACCTTGTCGGCATAGAAAGCCCAGGTCTTACAGCATCGTTGGCTATTGCCGATTACGTAAGACAGCTTATCAAGGATTAAAGGTGAAACACCTAGAGAATTGATTATAAAAATAACAATCAAAGTCTGTCTACTACTTTCAATAGATTTCGGAATGGATAAACATAAACATAATAGATGAATTTATTTGAAATCGTTGCTTGCATTTTCTGAGTTTCGTTCCTTTTTGCCCAACTCATCAAAGTAAGGATCTATTTCCGTGAGAATCAGTAACGAGTGTGGATGGATCAGACACCTTACGTTGCAACGCCTCACTTGCTGTAATCCTCTTTTCAGGCGGGTATTCCAATAGCCTCTGTAAAAGGAAGAATCAGTATCATTCAAGCATTTGAAAGACATACTTTTAACAAATCAATTCCTTGTGCATCCAATTTCGGCAGTAATGTCTCCAATGGTTGTCGGGCAAAAAGTTCAAAATCATACTGAAAGAGAACACTATCAATAGCTTCCTCCCAAAACTATTCTTCTTGTGTACCTTATACTCTGGTAATTGCGATACTTTAGGCCAGTTCTGTTCTGTTGGTGTTCCTAAAACTGTGTGGAATGGTCAAGGATATCTATGTTATCAAGTCATATATTATTTTGCTGATATTTGCTCGATTAATTTGAATGTGAAAAAGGATATTTGAAAATGCGTTGCAACTGATCAGGGATTGAACTTCCGGGGAATAGCGGTCTTCCCGAAGCCATTTCTATATACACCAGGATTCAGCAACCGCTTCCATAAGAGAGTCTACACTTACCAGCAAAGATGCAACCTGCTGACCAGAGATCAATTGAAGTTGAATACTGTCTAGAACCCATCAAAACATCTGGAGCGCGATACCATAAAGTGACCACCTAATGTATTTCAATTACAACTTGTATCTTCTGGCGGACCCGAACCTACCTCATGGGAATAGCTTCGTACTGGAATTCCAAATGCTCTCGCCAAACCGAAATCACCTAATTTAAGCTCTCCTTTCTGCTCAAACGACTGTAAGTACCAATTCCAATCCCGATGATATGCATTTATGACCTTGTTAATGAGTAAATTCTGTGGCTTCAAATCCTGCAAATTCCACGTGAGCGACGTTATGCACTATTTTGATTTGCCTTACCCGGTGTAACACTCTGTGCGCATGGCAAAATGCTATCCCTTTCAGTAACTGATACATCAATTGCTATCATTTGATTTAAGCTAACTGCATAATCAAAAGAACCAAATCCAAAATAAACCTTGATTGTAAAGGCATCAATATCACCAGTATATGAATCCAAGAACTTTTTCAAGTCTGAATCCAGATACTCAAACACCAACGTCAGCTTTTTTTCGGTATGCAAAACGTCGTACAGTCTATCAAAACGGACGATATAAGATAAAGTTGTCGCGGAATATATATGGCTGACCTGACAATGTTGGGATGCTTCAGTTCTTTCAACAAGGAGATTTCTCGAATCGCAGTGCAGGGCACCTTTTTTTTTGCATTTTTACGTTCAATCAGATGTTGACCAAGGCGCAATTCTTATACACATACACCTTCTTCCTCGTTATCCAGACGTATGCGTTTCAGGGCCACAACTTCGTTCGTCTCCCGATTTTGGGCTTTATATACGATACCATAAGTGCCTATCGTTGATCAACAAGAGGTTGAGATGAGGCCATGGAATGTAAGGATATTTGGTAATCCATATGATTAACGCTTACCTTCACCAAGCTTTTCTATTTTCTAACGATTCCACATATGTGTTAAGTACTTTCCTTTGCATGACGCTTGTTCTTTACCTGATATTTATCCATGAAGCGCTTTTTTAGTAACCAGTGAATAGCCAAGTTTGCTCACAACATTTACTCCGGGAGATTCATTTTCCGCAAGGGCAATAGTCACTTCGATTACCTCGTTAGGTAATTCAGTTGCCTAAAAACTTTGGAGATCCCTTTCCCTTGTTCCTCGTTTCCCAAGAGGTCCCAAAGTGGGAAAGAGAGCCAGAAAAGCAGTATCACACTACTAACTATTAAAACAGGACCGCAGAGAACCGCCTTAAGCAGATTCTTAAATGAAAACATTTAGAAGGATTGGATTGTTCAAGGAAGATACCCTCCCACTTCTCCTATTAGCGGAACCACCAAAGACATCGTTTCATGCGTGATAAACCTGTTCCTTAGCAACAAAGGTAACAAAATAAGCAAACTACACTTCCTAGTTTGACTCCTATGGACATATCAGCGAGCCAACATATTCTCATTCTGAGTAGATAGCATTAAACGATGCGAATATTGTTGCCAGAGTTGTTACATGCACCGGAATAATGGGTGCCAATACAGAAT
The DNA here is from genome assembly GCA_002749535.1 of Apophysomyces variabilis. Taxonomy (NCBI): domain Eukaryota; kingdom Fungi; phylum Mucoromycota; class Mucoromycetes; order Mucorales; family Mucoraceae; genus Apophysomyces; species Apophysomyces variabilis. The sequence continues at coordinate 595,788 of MZZL01000399.1, read as the reverse complement.
TTCGCCTAACGGATTGGATAACTAATCCTATGACAAATATTTACAGAAGTGGGTTTTGCGCAATGTGCTATTTATGTCGCAAACTGTGTCATGTTCATTAACCATGAAAGCAGTAGGATAACACTTGGTCAAACGTGTAAAACACGATGCAGCTAGCAGAATCTCGTTTTCAGTTTGCAGGGTTTGAATAGTAACCTGCGCCTATTTCACTATATTTCGCGCCGATGCATATGTAGCCTTTGGCTTATTTGAATGAATTCCATGTCCACCAGAGTGCCAATTTGATATAAGTAAACTATCCTTCCCGCATAACTCATTTACTAGAGACGTATATTATATCTTTCTAGCGCAAAATTGCACCTTCCATGGCCGCAAGCTTTTTTTAGACTAGTGTAGAAAATGGTTTAATAAACAGTATCGGAGAAGACATCAGTTGCAACCAGTCTAGTCCATAGATTGGCTTAAAAGAAGTCCTAGCGTTCCATACGCTTGGCTATGCTATATCACTACTAGAGAAACAATATATACTCGTAAAGGCAAAGATCTTGGTTTTGTTGCGAGAAAAGTGACTTGAATCAAATGCTATGCAGGGCAATAAGGAGCCGGAGCTTCAGCGTGGGCAGGGTGGACAAAGGAATTGATCGTTACATAGAGCGTGTAAATCATGATACCCACACCCCATATCACGAGTATAACATCCAGAACCTTTGCCCTGGCGGAGCTCGTTATTTTGAAATGGAACATGCCTGGATAAATCGGTGATTTTAGCCATTATTCATAACCATTCCCTCCTTCTTTACCTGGGAATATAAAGCAAAGGGGTACGCACGCGACGGATCCAACTGAGTTATCCAGTTAGGCGCCTCCGATACAGAAAATAATACGGCACTTACCTAATGACACAAATTTATCCAAATTCTCGCCACCAATACCGAAAGCAATAAGAGCGCAAACAATAGCCAGGATACTTCGATAGACATTCTTTCCCCACTTGACGGCGAAGCTGTCACGGCCAGATTTGCATTTCTGGAAAATACCATTTTCGATAATCTTCAATGCTGGGAAAAGCATCAACGGCGCCCTAAATTTTCCAGCATATTTGGTTAACATAATGTTTCAATAGCATCATAAATCATCACTTCACCTACGTTAAAATAATAGCAACAGAGTATAGTAATTGCACAGTAATTGTCAATCTGTTGGCAGGTGGAAAGTTGTAAATGACTGCTGCTTGAATTTGATCACCATAGGCCAAATAGGACAGCGTGCCAATCAAAATATAGATTAAACAAACAATGACCATGCCCAGTGTAACAACGAATGGGAAGCGCTCGGGCTCTTTCATAGATTCCACAATTGGTATAACTATAAGCAACAAGACAATTAGATATCGCCATGTGTAATTGAGCCATTAACCCAGTCTTTACCTAGTCCGATGCCTAGCGAAAAGAAAACGAGAATAGACATTAGTCAATCCATATCGCTATTTCCAAATTATGTTACCTTCAAAGGAAAACGTTGCAGTTCCAATCATCAAGGCAAAGTTAGCTGGATTGACGCTTTGGATGTTTGGACCCACGCCTACGTTGTGCAACTGGTCTGAGGTGAAGTATATAATACAGATCAGTCCAAATAGAATCAGAATATCTGCAACCACCGCAGCAAACGACAAATGAGCGATGTGTCGAACCAAGGCGAAAGGAATGAGAAATATCAACGGCATTAAAATGTAGTATTTCTGTTCGATATGCGCCCGGCATTCGGAAAGAACGCTAACGACATTGACAAGGTTTCCGGAGATGAAAATGAAATAAGAGCATACGAAACCAATCTGAGATATAACCAAAAACACCAACACCGTGAAGCGAACCGCTTGGCCATACAAAAGCCCTCCAATGTCGCCATAGGAGCCACCTACAATAAGCTGTGTCTTGACTAGGCGTAAGAAGGCGAATAGACATATTAAAGCGATGAGGACCATCAGTACAATCGATAAGGCTAGACCACCATTCTCGAATCTGTCAATTTCCGCTTATTTTAATCCCGTTCTAGTACATGCAGCTTCCTAACTTACGCTTTAGGTAGGAAAAGAACCCCGGATCCAATAAACGCTTTGAGAAACATGAACATAGCTTTTCCTACTGAGGCTCTTGGTCTCGTGTCCTCTTCTTCTACTGCACTTTCTTCGACAGATAGATCATGTTCAACCTTAACCGCATCTATATCGGACGTACTCTTTCGCTTCCTTTCTTGACTTAAATGACGTTTTAATCGGGGTACACGCTCAGAAGCGACATCATCATCGAATCGTTCACCAGCGAAATTGCTGTAGACTGAGTATGAAGAAACGGTCCGTGCCATCGATCGTCTCTTGGTTGTAACAGAGCGGGCAAACGAGTTTCCATGACTGCGGATTCCCGGTCGTCGTGCAGTAGGTGTTGATGGCGGCGTTATGAATTCTGACCGTAAGTTGGGCATATCTGCGAAATGGGTATGGCTTCTAAGATCTGCTAACCGCTGCCCTCTCGGCATATCAAATGACCGGCTGCGCATCTGCGCAAGTGGTACGCTAGGGAACTCTTCAGATGGAACTTCACCATCGGTCACGGACCTTGAAGACATAGTTAAAAGGATAAACAAAAAAAGAAAGATCCCAACGAACTTTTTTGCTACTTCAGAAAGCAGCGCAGTTTGTATATAAATTTTTCTGGCAGGTTTCTGCTAGCGGAGTTCTGTGGGGTGGACTTCCTTAAGAGAAGCAATAAAATGAAAAGGGATGCTCCCGATCTTTTGTCATCCGCAATGAGATCATATATATATGGTAAGTTGGTACAATGTCTCTGGGTGATGTTTGGATATTTGACAATGGCATAAGGTTTATGACGTTTACAATAGGCCATAAATGTCATCATAGTTGTCATACAAAGCGGACAGACTGTTGTCTTAATGGGATGATATGTCCGATCCGATTAAAGCCAGCCATTGACAGATTTACGATCCGATCAAGTGACAGAATTTAGAAGCGGAGAATAAATGGAGTGGGACCGAGCGAACTAAAGGAGGTCTCACCTTTCAATTCCGCAAATAAAACCTTTGGCGAATCATATATGATCTACTTTCAAAAGTAAGGTCGCAGTTTTAAAATCTTTGATTGTCCTCTAGGAATCCTTCTTAGCAAAATGAAGGCTGCTCACATATCATGAACCGCTTGTTTGCTACTTATTGAATCATATTCGAGCTGGGCTAAAAGTCGCGCTGAAGAATAAGACAATCAACTAGGGAATCTATTGGATTTTGCATGTGACTTTGCGCCGACTGAAAGTATTTTTACGCCAACCAATAGAAGGTGTTTGCGTTGGCTGGATTAATTTTCCTCTCAAGACAGCTCCAAAAGCCAGGTAGTACTACAGGTAGGTACTACAGGTTTAGGTGACATCCCATTCCAAAGATATTGTTAACTTGCAGTTATATTCTTTTCTTGCAACTTTAAGGATATTTCGCAGCTCTTCGTCGTTGGTCAATTTCTCAGGACGTTGTGCAGTATTATCATAAACATAGACTTCGAGATAGTCATCGTCGTCAAATTGAGGGTATTTAGTGAAAATCTTCTTTTTGAATTGCTCGACTGTCACCGTATTGATATCCACGCAATCATTGTACGAGACTCTTCTCTCAGGTTTGACGGTAATGCTAAAATCTGTGATGTATCATGTGAGTGAATTAGCAGGAAATTCGTAACTGTCTAGGACTTGCAGCAAGCTGCATCATTACTATCGACGACTTCTTGCAACTGCTGAATTCTTTGACACAACTCAGCTATCCCTCTGGTTGGAACCTAATCACAGACAGTTAGCGCTATATCTAAGATGCAGTACTACCTTGCCGACTTTCTACTGGTATTTGAACCATGAGGTGAAATGTTTTCTTGGGGGGGTTCCTGTCAAACACATCCGAGAGCTCATCATCTGGAAGAAGCTCTTCCTTGGCAACGTTGTCAACTAAGTCCTCATTGTTTCTGTTAGCATTAATAGTAGAAATGTCGACACACCAGAGTGTGAGCTTGTCCGCATCAATGTCGTCGAATTCGGGAGACTTTTCAGCCTTGATCACTTTTCTGAGTTGACCAACTATAGCTGTCGGTGCAATTTCAACAGGAAACGCTCTCGACAGTGGTTCACCATCAACAAGACAAAAGAGCAACAACGAATCGAACGTGTTGAAGAAATACAGTGGATTAAGGATTATTATAATGGATTGAATGCTTGAATAGAAGGAAGAGAAAATAGAGTAGAAGAGCAATGTGACGGTCTGCATTTTCTTTTTGTGTGTCCAATACTCTGTTTTAAAGCAAACATATACTCTCGGCCTTTAGTAAATGTTGTCACCCTCCTTTTGTGGCAAACTGCTGAACACACTCATTTTTGCGTCATCGAATTAAAACCTAGGGCGTCTTTGATACACGTCAGAATACGATTAAAAAAATCTGATAAAAAGAAAAAACCTCCAGGAGCTACAGATGGAAAAACGTTGTCAGTATGCAATTGTTTATTCTATAAAGATAAACCACTTATAGACACCGCACCCCCCCCCCATCTGGCGTACGCACTCCGCAAGAGACGAAGAAATTAAATTGGGCCTCGGAGACCGATCAGGGCGAAGGCACCAAAACCGTATCGACCACGAGAACACTGTCCAACGTAAAGTGAGTCTAGGTCAAAGAGCGCAATTCCAAAGCGTGTATACTTACCAGGGGGGAGGATTTTGGCGAAATAAAAACCAAGTCCAAAGAAGCAAAGAAAGCGATAACAAGTTCACACATGTCGCAACCATGTCATAATATGTTGTCCAACACCATCTTGGCAAAATTGGAACCACACTCTTCCAGCAACAAATAATGACAACAAAGGTACTTGCTCGCTTAATGAGCAATGAAAGTGAAATCGATCATGCAGTATAATATGGTACGTAAAAAGAGACAAGCATAAAAAGATACATTAACCAATGCAAAGATGGATTACTTGTATACAAGAGACCATCTACCAAAGAACTAGGCACAGGTATATACTTGTAGCTTGTATGGATAAGTCATTCGCAACGTACTTATAACATAAGCATCAATTTGCATGACTTGACAGCTTATATCATAGCGCAAAAATGCACCATATGATACAAAAATATGGCATTGAGTCAAAGATAGAAATTCGGATTCAAGTGTTCATTATCATCAACCAGTTTATGTATCGTTCTTACTCGACGCGAGCATCTTCCTCAGCCAAATGTAAGTTGTAAGAATACAGCAGCAGTGGTCAGCCCATTGGTTCTTCTCGTCCTATTCCATCCAATGAATATCTTCACTAGATCAATAAGAGCATGCTATCCTGTTCAAATTGATCAATGCTCGCTAAAATGTCAACGCTGACGAAATGAGCAAGACAGTGAACATTAAGTTGGTTAGTTCAGACTTTCATCAGTGCTCATGAACGCTCTGTTTTTTTGCCGCTTATTCTGTTGATGAATGTAAGCATAATATCAGTGTCAACTTTGAAGCATAGAGGGAAAAAAATATTATTGAACATTACCAGCTGCCCCCATTCGCACTACGAGCAAGAACATTAAAATCGTTTCCTAAAGAAGTTGGATCGCACGCACTATTTTATTAGTTGGGTATTTCTGATACAGTGAAATCACCATGCGGGGAAAGTACCATATTGATTTTTGCTTTTATTTAAATGGGATAGGCGAGGATCACACACGCCGAGAGCCAACAACTGGCGCCCAGCGAATGTCATTTCCCGTCCAGTATTCCAGCTGTTGCTGAATAGTTGTGGCGCCCTGGTGCAGTTCGCCTCGCAGTTGTGATAGAGTAGCCAAAGTCATTTCAAGCGGTAAATAGATGCCGTAGACACAGTGAAGAGCAGGGATCATTGAGGGGTCGCTACGTAAAACTCTGCCTCGTCGTCCAATTGGATGAATAGAACCGGCCTGGGGTGCTGATCTACTGGATAAAGTAACCCTTAATGTTGCCGGCGTCGTGCTTCTTCATGACAATCTCGAGCAGTGGATACAAAATGTCCTCTCCTTCCCTGAACAGTTTAATATGATTGTCTGCAAGCTTGCATCATCCATTCAGTTTTTTTCTGTCTGAGCGGCGCACACGTCGATTTCTAGGTGGTTGTGTCTGTCCACAAACAAAAATCCCTCTTTAATTGATATCAGACTCATCTGAAGCAACCAATACAAGAATGTCGTCGACTGAAAGTACCATATCATATCTGCTACGACAACACTTCCTTGCCACGTATGGACTATTTCTATAAAATCCTTGTGCATGAATAAAATATCCTTGAGACTCGAAAAGCATATCGCCATCGATAACAAGGAATAAACAATTTCGACTTGTTGGTACTATTCACAAAGTCTTTTTTCTGGAAATGTCGCGCAAACTATGAATCTGCAGACTATCTGAAACTCCACTTTCTGCAGCCGAAGCCTATCTTTCCACGTACAATCTTTTCCAGAATTGATGGCTCTGAGTCGATTCTGAAGCCGCAGGCTAAAAAGTCTGTTGCAAAAGGTTCGGCAGATGTATGTGTATATGGGTAAATCAGCATTAGGAAACACCGGAACTTTCTTTCTTTCATTCCTAACTTTTACACTTGGAAGATATAAAAACACCATACGGCAGAAGCGGAGCCAATGTGCGTGTGAGAGATCTAGACAGGTCAGGATAAAGTAAGATTTTCCAGACCCCTCAGCGGTTGCAACAAGTACCAGCCAAAAGTGCATGGTCGCTCATTACAAAGATGATCGTTGTATTTAAGAGAACGCACCCTGCCTGTCGCACGTCCTACGGGCAAGAAATAAGGAATGCCAACACCACGATGGCCAGAAACTACACGATATGAGTGGAAGCTCGACTTGGAACTCCACCCTCAGGTGATAAACGGTAGATGGAGTTTTCAGAAATGGATTCTACTATGACATCGCGCTTCTGGTTATAAATGTACTAAAGTATCCTGCAAGATGCAGCATTAGTTTCCGGAAGCAGCGTATGTCAAATGCAAATTATGGGAGCTTTTCCCGAGTAACTGCGATTATGAAGAGAATGACTTCATAGAAAAGAAGTACGCTGACGATGAAGGGCTGGCGGACCATGGTGACTATTTAGATTTCATAATGAAAGGGTCTATGGCATGAGCTGTTTACTGGTGAGCTCGGTATGATGAGGATCCCCTATCGCCTTCTTAACTCTAGCCTTACGATCTCTTTATTCCGTTCATTCATCTTCATTTACTGATTTGGCCTCAGTTTCATATCAATGACAACATCTATCAGCGTACAAACTAAATATGATCAAGGACGAGTTTTTGATTTTGCACGCTATGGTGAAAGCTTCATTGCACGAAGCTTTGTACGACGATGATGGCCTGGGAAGGGAGGACTTCCCACTTTCTGATTTCCTGTTCTGTCATGCTCCGCTTTGACGTCGGGTTTGAGATTCAATATTTGATCAATACAGCACAACTATAACTATAAACCTTCTTTTTTATTCCTACAATGCAAGATGCTGTATTCTTGACTACAAGACATATCTGATCAGGCTAAGCAAGACAGAATGAATATGGAAACTTTGTGTGCTATAGGATGGAGTGGTCACGTAAGGGAAAGATTATGTCAGTGCATAAAAAACCAAAAAGGTTGGACTTGACGCTAGGTCATGTATGTCAGTCACCGTCAAACCGGGGCTCACAAGAACCCTTACCAAAGAGCCACAGAGCATGAGATCGACCTTAATTCATTTAGGTACTGTTTTTCCTCATTTGTTGAATTTCGACCTAAAAGAGTCCAAGATCCTAAAAGGACTGTAAGCCCATCGTCAAACAACGGCCAATCAAACTATGCTGCAAAACGATGGCGTTATCAGCTTGGTTTTCCATCACCGGTTCATACAACTTTAAGTCTTTGTCAGCATCGGAAATGAAACGTTTCGCATAAAGGGTTTGTTTTCCTTTATTTGTCATGCTGTATTAAATTGTGCTCATCACCAGGTTCTACTGATTAGAAATTTAATGCTGCACAATAACAAGAAGAATTCTGTGACCAAGAACCCTCTTCTTTCTATTGGTCATCATGTGGCGTAGTAAGTCATCCTGTCATGAAGGAACAAAAAATACAGAAACAATCAATGATCCACAATTCAAATGTAATGCGATGCGACGAGTGTTGTACAGATCTATGCCGTTTAGGTAAAGAGCGAATCTGAAACATTATCTGGCAATAATTATGTACGTCCCCTGTACGTCCTCGCATTCGCTTTCTCTGTCTGTCCATCTTCTTTTCTGTAACAAGCACTATACGTTTTTTGTATTATAATTGCCCTTTTAGGAACCTGTCCAAAGCTTTTATCATTTCATTAGACAATTTCATTTTGGGGTTTCCCTGGTTATCATTGTCCCAGGTTACACAAAGTAATGCAACAATGAAGCTTCTTTATGATAAACGGGAGAAAGCGAACGCACATTCATGTGACGAGATCGCATATCCCAAAAGGGTTCTACCACGCCACACATATGCAGAATCTAGTAATCAAGGGATTAGGATCCATCGTTCCTCTTTAACCATTGAAAAGCCGATCCTTCCCTTTTGTCGCTCTTTTCCCGATCTAGGTTATTTTTGCTTTATTTGTTCAAGCTTTTGCTTTGCTATAAAAGAACGACCTTCTTCACAAACCTGAAAAGAAACTGCGTTGTCCTTTTGACCTACACGAACCTGCACAAAGAATTTTTGTACAGTATGCTGTTGAGCCGCTTCTCCCGCATTCTGTCCGTGTCCCTAGCAATCTATGCTAGTATATCCGTCTGTGCTGCCGCTCCAACTATAAGCACAAATGAAGATGGTATCCAATATCAAACCTACGTGAGCAAAACAAAACCAGAACAAAAGCTTCAGTTCCTGCAACCAAAGTTGTGTGATCCCAGCGTTGTCCAGGTAAAACCAAAAAAACCTATACCTCTTTGCCTTAACTTAAACACCCCTCAAAGTATTCCGGTTATCTTGACATTGGAACCAATGAACATTACTTCTTTTGGTTCTTTGAAAGCAGAAACAACCCAGACACCGCTCCTTTGACCGCCTGGCTAAATGGCGGTCCTGGATGCTCAAGCATGATGTGAGTAAAAACAAGAAACTTTTTCCTTTTTTTTTTTTATTTTTTTATTTTTCGTTTGGTTATGTGGGTAATCGAGGCTAAGCTCATTTGCCTAACAAACAGTGGTCTCTGGCAAGAACTTGGACCTTGCCGTGTGAGTGATGACGGCAGCCAAGCTGTGTTCAATCCGAACAGTTGGAATATCCATAGCAATCTTCTTTTCTTTGATCAGGTACGACCTTGTTTTTTTTTGACGTGAAACACATCATTTTCGGATACCATCCGTTCATGGTTGTCTTTTCTTTTGCTATACTAACGTTGGCTTATCCTTGCTCTTCAATTGTCAAGCCTGATGGTGTTGGCTTCTCTTACGGCACAGACAATGTATACAGCACCAAGGATGGTGCTCCACTAGCATACGATTTTATTCAGCTTTTCTATGAAGCATTCCCAAAGTATAGCAAGCTTCCGTTCCATTTATTTGGCGAATCTTACGGAGGTCACTACATCCCTGGCTACGCCGACTACATTCTAAAACAAAACAAGGCTCTTGGGCAAAATGGAAGCAGCTCTAAGAAATATATCCCGCTCCAATCCATCGGTGTCGGCAATGGGTGGACAGATCCCTTGGTCCAATAGTGAGTTAAAAAAAGAAAACATAAACCTGTCATCTAGAAAAAAAAACTACTGTACTCACGAATGGATTCAATGATCAGCAACTACACCGCAAAGATGGCTTGCGACTCTTCTTGTTTGTATCCAGTTTCCTATGACCGTTAACATGTCTATTGCTGACTCCACTTGTCTTTTAGATGGTTCAGTACTTCCACAAAAGTATTGTGATTTGATGGTCCAAAATTATCCCCAGTGTGCACAGCTAGGTAACAGCGATCCATCTATTTAAATTGAACGTTAATTCCTTTCTTTTTCCGATAGTCCAACAATGCTACAACACCGGATCTGATGATGACTGCATCAATGCCGCTGATTATTGTGGAAACAACGTGGAAGGACTCTATGACTATGCGAACAGGAGTTACTACGATGTCCGTGCACCTCCTCAGGATGGTCCACCCAGCACCTACCAGGATTTCTTAAACAGTGCCTCTACTCGCAAAGCCATTGGTGCACGTACACAGTATGTAGAATGCAGTAACCAAGCGGTAAGATGGATTACCCAAGTTTGTTTTCCTTACTATGTTTACTAAAACAAGGAATGGGTGAATCTTTTCACTGTTATTGTAGGGCGGCAAGTTTGGATACACTGGTGACAAGTAGGTTTCTTTTCTTTTCTTCTTTTTTGTCTTCGTTTCTCTCAACGATCGGGTTGCATTGATGGAGTAAATCTGATTTTCTTGGTAGCACTCGCAATTATGCACCGGCTGTAGCCGATATTTTGAACTCGGGACTTCAGGTTCTCTTGTACGCCGGTGATGCAGACTACATCTGCAACTGGGTAAGAAAACGGGGGAAAAATGCACCCCTTTTTTTTTCATTTGTTTATGCACAAAGACTAAATTTCTGGGTGATTTGGTGGGGGTTTATCATGGATAGTACGGCAATTATGCCTGGTCTTCTCAGCTGAAGTTTGCCGGAAGCAATGAATATCAATCAAAGTCAATGCAGGCATGGACTCTTGACGGAAACGAAGTTGGACAGGTTCAACAAGGAGGAAATCTGACATTTGTCCGAGTCTACGGTGCTGGCCACGAGGTAAAGAGAGAGAGAGAGAGAGAGAGAGAGAAAAAAGAGATTGTTGTCTCTTTCTTTTTTTGGTCTTCTAACTCTTATCTTTTTTTTTTCTAGGTTCCATACTATAAAGGTGAGGCTGCACTAGCCATGTTCGATAATGCTATCAACGGAAAGTCCTTCAATTGAAATTTCGCGGAATAGCATAGTCAATAAACTATTTATTTATTTATTTGTTTTTATCCTGTAAACGTACATCTCTTTTGCTCCTTTCGTTTTGAACTTAACCCAATTTTTGGCGTTCTGTTCCCAAATCGTTGCGTCAAAAACCATACGATCACTGCAGAGGGCTTCATAATGCATAAGAAGAAATCCCTTCCTCTGAGGATATCTCATCCTTAAGACAAACTGTATGGTATGTATGAGTAAGTATTATTAAGGTTGTATCCATTGGTGGACATTCACTTTAGTAAGTGATATCTTTTGCTTTTTACGTTGTCGTTTTATTTCCAAGCAAAGAAAAGGAGGATAAAGGAAGGATTAAGTCCCAATAAAATGACGTATTGTTCGAATGGAAATTAAAGGAAAAGGAAAAGGTATTTATCGTGCCTTAGATTATTGAATCGAGAATGGGCATCACAAACAAAATAAACGCTGGGGTTGCTTAGTCCCACTAAAAAGTAGAAAAGACAGCATAAGGGAACCAAAAGGCAGCCGGATCGACATAAACCAAAAATACTTACCACCAAGTTATCTGGCCCGTCGTTTTGTTGCGCTTGATGGGGATTCTGCTTCTTCTGGTCAGCCAACTGTTTGCTTAGCTTGCTTCCTTCTTTCACTCCTCGGTTCTCTGCCTAAACGGTCTACCTCGGTCAAAACAGAACTCCACTACATCATCAAAAAGAGCAGACCTGTTTTTGGCGTTGTTCAGCTGCAGCCAACATAGCTTCTCGATCGGCAGGTCCTGCTGTTGCTGGTGTTGCAGATTCCGTTGTTGAACCTAGTCGATGACCTTCGTCCTTGTTTCTGGTACCGAGGCAATTTCCCTGTGCAACAGCGGAATATGCGTCATTGAGCTCCATGCACAACTAGCAATCCTAGTTATGGTTACCATGATGATAGTGGGAAAAAGTTTGAATGCGTTTGAATAGAATGAGGTATTGGAGTCACGCTGTTTCCCATAAGGTACGTGACGTTTTAATTGGCTATCTATGCAGTTTTCTTTCCAAGAAGAAGAACAGGAGAACTCTGGTCTCCCTTATGGAATAGAATAATAGATAATGGGCCATTCAATACAATAGCAATATATCCATGCAAGAAAGAGAAAAGAAAGGAGTCGGCATTAGCTTGTTGCACTAGCTGCTCTATCGTACATGCTATTGCGTACAGTAGCTGTGTCACTTGCGGGCCATCGTAATCGAACATGAGTGTAGGCATAGACGACTTTCTATGATGGGGTAATAAGTGAGCTGGACAGAAGATAATTTTATCCAAGTAGATGATAAGTTTCTAATTCAAGCATTAAAGGCAAAAAGCACTTGCCCTTGATTGGCGTCGCGACGCGAAAGCGGTGAGGAAAATCACCTCCCGCTTCCTTTTCTTTTATGCACTGGTCCCCTTAACATGTCTAGAAGAAACAATCGACGCCATCGACAATATTACTACGGGTCGCCGTCGTATGACGAGCGGTACGATCAGTATTATTCCACCAACCCCATACAAGCAAGCGTTTCGGCTCCTACAATAACCACAACTTCAACCGGTACGTTTGTGTCCTGGAATGCATTCTCTTTGCCATCACCTAAAATCTGACACGCTTCCCTTTGGTCATGGACTGCTAGATCCAGATCCCGTACCAACTGAAAACTCTATTGTGGATGGTAAAACCTATTATTTTTTTTTCCTTTGACAGAGGGGAAAAAGAAAGAGAAAGAGGTATTTCTCTTCTAATAAGACCATAACAGAAGCATTGCGTGCAGAAGCATTCCACTGCAATTATATACCCGATCAAAACTATATTGAGTACTTCCATTCCATCACAGCATCACCAAAGTACGCGCAAGACTCTTTCGAAGAACTACGGTGGAAACACTATCAACGAAAGAATGCCTTCCATGTGCAACAACCGCCTGATCCTGGCTACTATCATTCGATCACAGCATCAGAAGAGTACCGTCACCTCTCTTTTGAAGAAGTTAGATGGATGGATATCAAGCTGGGACGCGTGCCAAAGAAAAACTTTGTATTAGACCAACACGAAGAACAGCAACAGCTACAGCAGCAGCCATCATACGCTTCCTCTTCTGAGAACCCGGCTCAATTGACGGGTGCGGGAAAAGCGTTGGAAGGGTCAGCGCTGAAAGACTGGTACAATTCGCATGTCCTAACCCAGAAACAAAAGGAAGAGAGAGTGCAAACAACGGCAACAGTAACAAGGACATCAGTGACTCATCTTGCAACCCCGTCTTCGGAAAATCCAATACCAGAAAAACCTTCCTTGGAAGAGAGGATGGCCGAAAAAGAAGAAGATGATGATCCAACGCGATGGTCAATGGGTCGTACGCGACAGGCTATGCATGAATTGCAAACCGCTAACAGTATCCGACCCTGCCGAGCCCGACTCGGTCCTGAAGAGAGAGAGTTAGCGGACGCTATCTCGGCCGGAACACAGTTTTGCCAAGTCTTGTCCGAAGCAGCCAAGAGGGAGGGTTACTACTGTATTCCGCCACTGGAGTCTCTCGAGAAAATGAGCATGGAAGAATTGCGGCATGTGAGGGATTTCACCGTCGGTCGGTATGGCTACGGAGAGGTTCGGTTCCATGAATGTACGGATCTGTCGGACATGGATATTCATCAGATCATGGGTATCGCCGTGGTATTGGATAGGCAGAGCGTGTGTGTCTATCCGGAAGAACCAGAAAAATGGACGAAGCGTCAAGGTCTCAACAAGCCGGCCACGGTGTTGTTGCAATCCTGTTTCCTGTTGGATAGTGAGACGCAGTTGCCTATTACCGACCCTGATCATCCCGAAGTAGGTCCATTTATCGAACGGCTTCGTAGCCGCCCCGGACTTGCATTTTTAAAATACGATGTGGTCACAGGCGATTGGGTATTTAGAGTGAGTCATTTCTGAAGATTAAAAAAAAAAGATAAATGGAGTCCATCAAAAGAAAGACTGAGAGAGGGGAAAAAGAAAAAGAGGCGTTTCTACTTTGGATCGTGTTTAAAGGAAAATGGTATCAATTCATCCTATTCACAGCGGATGCCATGCGAGAACATAGATGACTTGAATGAGGGAGTATATAGATCCTTTGTTTTCTTCCTGTTGATGATTTATCCAATCGAGAGAGAACTTACTGAATACAAAAAGCTGAATTAATATCTAATAAATGGGCAAGGAGAACAGAGCCTCTTGTCTATTCAACTTTTCCCAAAGGAATGTATCTTTTGTTAATTGGGTGCCATATAACTTCCTTTGTTTGCAAGGTAGAGTATCTTGGAGGAAGATAAGGCTTGATATAATCATTAAAAAATGACATGAATTTGTGTTTCTCTTTCTTTTTTCTTTCATTTCTCTTTAATTTGTATCGATTCGCTGTGGAGGATTTATGGTGGAGGATACGGGGTAAGGGATGTTGTTATGGCTGTTATGGTTTGTTGTGCTGATTGGGCGTTGTATGATATTTTTTGTTTGCATGTCTTTCGAATGGCAGGGTCTTTTTCTGAGGAAGTGAAGCAAAAAGGGGAAATAGGACAGAAATAGAGAGATAGAAAGGGCGAATGGAAAGAGTGAGAATAAAAAAGAGATAATGTAGAGAGTAAAGCAGTAAGGAAGAAACAAAGTGGGGATGTAGAGGATGTTATTATCTTCTTTGGTTGTGGGATGTATCTGTGTAGGTGTGTTCGTATGTCATCGGCGGTTTTTTTTCCTTTGCATTTTCGGTCCGTTGGGATATCTCACCGTCTTTCTCGTCTTCTCTTTTCGCTCTTTCTCTGTCCTTGTTTCCCTTTCTCTTTTCTCTTCCTTTTCGTTTTCCTTTTCTTTGCAATCCGTTTTAATCCATATCATAATCAATCTTGCCTATGCCAAAGACTCTGACTCGGTGCATAATGGGTAGTTTCGCAACCAAGACCACCAGGAGCGCGGTAAAATTAATACCGAATAAAAAGACATCATAATGGGTGTAATGTGTACTCAAGAGAAACCTATGAGAAAAGAAAAGCAGGGAATAAGATGAATACACCAAGAAAATGGACATGAACCATCTATATCCCTTCCGTTTCCCTTGGTCTTTCTTTTTCTTCTCCATCACTTCATCTTTTTTATAACCACCGTGCTCTTTTCCTTTCCCTTGTACACTTACAAAGCAATCGGCACAGCCGTTAAAAACTTGCGTGTAGCGGTGAATTGGACCCCTCCATCAATTTGTTCCCAAAGCGTCAGGCCATCATAGGCCCCTTGATTATTTTCGAAAGGAATACCTTGAACCCAATGAAACATGATATAATGACCCTATGAGGTTTTTCCAAAGATAAGAATCAATATAATGGTGTAGGCGAAGAGAAAAAGAAGGAAAGGATTGGCTCGGGAACTTACACAGTTGAAGGAAAGGTTGGTAAGAGTCCAACTTGCTTCGGGACTGATAAAAGGTATAACGGTGAAGAGTGCCTTGAGAGCAACAATGACAAAGATGGTAGTAAACCATGCACCTGTTTTTCCGTGATCATGTTAATGAACAAGCCAAAGGTTGTTGTTTCTTTCTCTTTCCAGCATGGGAAAGGTCATTGGATTTTCTCCCAGCGGTTTCCATTTCTTTTTATACTTTACCTTTGTAGTTCACCCACGATGAATTGAAGTTTGGCATGGAGCTTTGATCGAGTGTTGTATATGCTTTTTTCTCTTTCTTGTTTGACATGATGACGAAGCAAACAGGATAACTTTTTTCCCGGGGAAATAGTAAAAAAGGCGGGAACGGAAAAAGGAAGATGAAATGGGGATAAATATTAGAAGAAATTGGTTTAAACCACCACACACTTTTGACTCACCAACACTTGCTCGCTCACCCACCCACCCACCCACACACACACACAGAGAGAGAGAGAGAGAGAGAGGACACTCACGCACGCGCATGAAACCCAAATACAGAGAGAGAGATGATATATACATAACAAAAAGTGGAGCAATGAAAAAGTTTACCTTGGTCCTCGTTCTTCTTCTACTTCTCTGTGCGTTGCACTCAACTCGGTTAAGTTCGCAGTAGAATAGCCCCCGATGGTTCTCTCCCCCTCCCCTCTCCGCATAGATCTATATATACACAGCCCATACTCCCATGTGGCTTGCCAATGTGCCTGAATGATACAGTAAAAAGAAGATGGAACTAAACAGCTTTGACGCATCGTATCACATTTCCTCATCCCCCCCCCTCTCTTTTCATAAAGTGGACTGATACCCAATTCCACTTTATTCACAGGTGTACATTAATAATAAAAAAACACAAGCAAAGAGAAGACAGAGTGACACATGTGACGTTGCCTCTAATTGGCAAAAAACCAAGACTTTGGCAATACCTTTAACAACATACGCAGTTTCTTTTTTGGGTCTCTCTTTTTTTTTCAGTTCGGAAAAATTAGAGCCTTTTGATTCTATAAATATCTCTTTCACTGAAAGTGGCTGCGGTGAAGGAAAGCCAATGATAAACATTTTTGCCGCCTGCCTTTTTTATTCCCCTCTTTCCCTTATACCCTATAAACCCTTCATTGTTCAAATGGCTATACCTAATAATTCATGCGTCTTTTGGTATTTGCTAAACTTGTTATTTCTTTTTTATTATTTCTCAAATAAAAAACGAAAATTACAGAAAGGGAGTTTGGGTGGTGAATTGGATTGTTGGTTGTTTTATCAAATGTTTTCTTTTATATAAGTGTGTGAGTGGGGTTCTTTTTTTTTTTGGACGAGTGCATTGAAGGGGGGGAAGGGAATTTGTGTATGTAAGAGTGTAAAGTGCGTTGTTGTGTTGTGCATGTTAAATAAGAGTGAAGAATACAAGTTGTAAAAAAAGTGTGCGTTGTGCTTGTGTGTGTTGATTCGAAAAATAAACAAAAAATTTCAAATTGTTGCAAGAAAATCGAACAATATACAGTGAAAAAAAGAAGAAAAAATTTTGGAAAGGGGAAAAATTAATAAACAAAGAAAGCTTAGATACGTCTTTTCACCGAGCGATCTTGATGTAAATCGATCGAGTTTTTACGCTTACGATCCAGTTCAGGTGGTGAGAGAAGTCCAAAAGAGTTGTTCAACACCATGGTGGAGTGTTGTTGTTGGATTTTCATCATGGAAGCATTCAACTCGACGGGTGTCAACATACCAAGTTTCATAATGGTTTGATGGGGTATCTTGGTTTCTGAAACAGAGGAAGGAGGTGTCTGCAAATGATCTTCTTCCGCAGGTGAGGCTGGTAGACTGGTTGTTTTGATCAACGCAGGTACAGCAGCAGGCGCAGGGCAGGCTGCAGGTGGCGTAGGCAACATGGGCTGCAGTTTCAGGTGATTCTGAAGCATACCAATCCATTGGTCATAAGTCTCTTTCTTGACGTAAAGCTGATAATCCAGAAGTTGTAACATCACTTTCTCAGCATGGTTGATCTCGGATACATCTAGACCACTGACTTTGCTCCAGGCTGAGTTCTTGTAGGTCTTGTCCTGTAAGAATTTGTGGGCGCAAATAAGGGCTGCCAAGAACATGCGCCTTCCGCATGAAACATATACGTCGTCATGCAACTTCTTTTCCTGAATGCGTGGTCGAACGCGGAAGAGGTAAAAGATGGCAAGTTGAAGCGTGGAATGAGTAGTACGAGAGTGTTTGAGAATATGATGCAAAAACGTATTTATGGTGGCAATAGGACGTCCTCCAGTGGTAGGTGTACTGGTCGAATTGGGCCATATCGAAGCAATCGCTTGAACAGTGACATCTGAAGGAAAGGGCAATGATAGATTAATATAAACAAGAAAAAAAAGGAGGGGATAGAGAAAGACGTACCGACGAGAGCGTTGACGTAGGTGCGTTGTTGTTCATGGATTTGTTGATGTTTGCGTCGCTCTTCTTCGTGTATAGATCTTGAGGAGGAGGAGGAGGAGGAGGAGGAGTGTTGCATGTTTGCGAGTTGGGTCATCAAGAAAGAGAGCAAGAAGGGATGGTTGGCGAGGTTATTATAGAAATCGTTGGCAGCGATTGACTGTGCACCAATGGAATGCGCAGTAGCATTCAACGTGACTGCTGGCGCAGCAGTATCACAGGCGTCGGATGGTTTGATCATTTTAGGCAGAGTACTTTTTTAGGGGGAAAGAGGAGCGGCCGTTGTTTTTCTTTAAGAAATAAAAAAATCGGCACGCCAACTGCTTTTGGAGAAAATAACAAAAAAGAGATTATATAATCGGAGGAAGTGTTCTTTTCGGTAATCGTTTTTTCTTTTCAGGTGAGGCTCACCGATTTAGATAATAAAAATGATGGCAGCCATGATGAAAAGAAAAAAAAAGCAAGGAAAGGAAAATCAAATATAAACAAAGGACAACAAAGATAAATTAAATGATAACCAAAAAAAACCTTGTGTTTTTGTTGCCGTATACGCAAGAAAAAAAAAAGGGTAGAATATCTGATAGAGAGAGAGTGTGTGTTTGTAGAATATAAGGTGAGAAATGAGAATTGGGGGAAATTCAAAGAGGGGGAAATAAGGTAAAAAAAAAAAAAA